>APFE030063927.1:9328-69441 GCA_000404065.3 Pinus taeda
AATGGTGGATTAAGTCGAATTAGGAGGTTGAATGAGCCCATATAATTATCCATTTTTGGGGCTCATCATCACCCCCTACTGAAAGTGTTTCTCATCCTCTGAGTAACTAATCTATCTCCTCATCTTTGATGGCCCTGGTGGCCTCCTTGTCATGCCAAGCTCCTGAAGTGATGTCCTCTTCTCGGTCAGGAAACCATGCTTTTCTCTCTGCTTCTTCCCACTGCCTGTGCTCCTTTTCCTAGAGAATTCTCAGCTTCCTGTAGAACTGTCTCAGCATCCTGTAAAGAGGCCTTTGTGTCCAACATTTTCATTCTTTCTCTCCAGGTGGATGTCTTCAGGCTTCCCCATTCATAGCTGATGGATATCTTTGAAGGAGGCTCCTCCTTTTGTTTAGCCTTTGTGTCCTTAATGACAATTTTCTCCTTTGACTATGGTTTGGGTCTGCCCACTTTTATCGATGTGCTCCTTTTTCACTTTAAAGTACATGGAGGTTTGCCTCTTTCTCTTCCTTTTTGGTCTTGGAGGTGTGCTAATGGTGGCAAGCATGGCTACTGCCTCCCTGGCCAAAATCTCAGGCGATTTTCTCTTTTTGTTCCTCTGTTTCTAGACTTCCTGTAGAAAGTCCTGTGTTGACTCTTTTCTGGCTTCCTGTAGAAATGGTTTTCATGCTTCTTGTAGAAATAGTTTTAACTGTTTTGGTCTGCTTGGTTGGATGTGGATCTTCCTCCTTTTTTTCCTCTTCTTTTGTCTTCTCTGCCTCTGTTAGCTTGCTTCCTCATGCTCTGTTGTGGCTTTCTTCTCATCTTGTTTAGCTTATGCCTTCTCTGCTGTAGTCTTTTTCTTTTCTGTTATTATTTTGTTTTGCCCTCTGCTTGAATTATTTTTGCTCCCTCATCATTGGTTTTTTCACATTCTTCAGGCTTGATTCTTCCCTAGGATTGCATCGCTTCTTTTGCATAAACATGCAACAAATAAAACTGTTTGTTTTCTTCGTCTCTTGAAGCCAAAAATTTTGCAAAAAACCCGTGATTTCTTCTAAAATGATATTTCCCCTCTTGTAAACTTGTTATTGCTCCTGAAATTTTCATGTTTTTCACAACAACAACTTCCAATTTTTCCTCTCTTCAAACTTTTTCAACCTGAATTTGCTTCTTAGTTTTTGAAAAGAAACCAATTTTTTTGACAGATCGGAGAAGAAATAACATAGTTTTTTTCTTCTAGAAATTGGATAGTCTTGCAAATTCATTCTTTCACACAGGATTAGTTCCTATGGTTTCATCTCTCTTTTCAAAAGAAGGTGAGAAAGAAGAAGCCAGACTTCAAATGCAGAGGAAAAAAAGAACTGTGTAGAACTTAGAAAATATGCAAGCAGACTTTTCACCTTTTTTTCAATGTGCAAGCAAACTTTTCCTCTCATTTTTTAAATTTAATTCCGTGTTCAATTCACCATTTTTCACTAGCAAATCATGCACAACGAAGTTTCCCCAATCCTACCTCGTTTGGAGCTTGAAATTCGCCGAAAATCCCAGGTTTTCTTTCTGCATGGTTGTTTTTTGTGTTTCCTGTAGAAGACTTCCTATAGAATGAAACTGTGCTTCCTATAGAGTGCCCCTACACCTCTGAGCGAGCCTGATATGTAGAAGAATCTTGAAGACAGATAGAGAAACTGGTGGAGGATGACTAGTTAATCATTTTGTGCAAACTTCAGTTGAGGATGTGGCAAGTGCAAATGAACAACAATTCGTGAGTTTCAACCGAGTGTCCTTTAATTGTTGCGTGACTTGTGGTGAGGTGGCAAAAATGTGCACTGGCCCATGCAGACGGTAGTGCTGTCACGAAACATCCTATTTCCTACATGTGACCACTCCATCAATTACGCTGAGGTTTAAACGGCCAACACTCCCTGTTGTTTTAATTTTCACATGAGTCAACTGTCCACATATATTACATGACTTCCGGCTGAGTGCTAGAGAAGGCAATGTTAGGTTAACCTTGCTAGATTTGTGGCTTAATCCCACCATTCCATTCATTCATGTAGTTCTTAAATTAGATTCATGCAACAGAGGAACGAGTTTTAGTCACATACCTGGAAGTTGAATGGTTGCTGTGAGGTGTTGTGGCCTTTCATTTGCTGCATGCATTAGTTTCTGTGGTTGCATGATGGCTTGGTGGCTGATTCATGGCTATTTTTCTTGTGCAGATATCCTTTGGTCAGATCCACACTGCAGGAGTTGGCTTCCACGTTCAGATCTGCACCCTCAAGCTGCTGATGTTGAATTTTCACAGGACAGAACTTGTTTTCGACATTGCTCCCGAATGATAGAATGGATCGATCTGAAACTTTCTGAGCATGTTCCTATCATCATTATGCACCTTCCATAGCAAAATTGTGGTTAATGGATGCACAGATTTCGAGAAAAATGGAAAATGGTTGAATATTACAGAGACCAATTTCTCGGAAATTGTGCATCAGAATTGGCTGAAACCACTTGGGTAGGTTACTATCTCCCATATGAATCTTTCCATGAAACAGGTTCTGAAACGGATGCATGGATATGGAGAAAATGCAAAAATGGATGAAGGAGCTAGAGGCTGATTTCCTGGAAACCGTGCACCGGAATTGGTTGAAATTTCTCGGGCATGTTGCCATCATCTCTATACAAATTCCTATAAAACGGTTTTGTAAATAGATGCGCGGTTTTGAAGTTATGGAAAAAACAAATTATGTTCTATGTATTTTTTCTTCAAAGTATTCCGCAAGTTTTTGCGTGGTAACAAAACTGAGCTTGCTCTGTGATGCAAGCATGGAGATGATGGAGGAGGAGTTTGAAGATTGTAGGAGGACTTCTGAACCCTTGAGGAAGCTATCATGTTTAGCTTCTTGTAATTTCTACAGGAACTTCCTGTAGAAAACATAGTTTTCATAAAAGAAGCACAATGAGGTGGAAAAAATGATGGAAAAGGGTGAGGGATGGAAACATGGATGTGTGTAGGCCTCATGGACATATTCCCAGCCTTCGGGTCCTCTTTGGAGATCAATTTGGCTTTTTTGTAAGCTTCCTGTAGAAGACACAAAACTTCCTATAAAAAACACAGTTTTCATAAAAGAAGCACAATGAGGTGGAAAATATGATGGAAAAGGGTGAGGAATGGAAACATGGATGATTGCAGTACTAACCAATAGATTCCAAGCTTTAGATTCCCTTCCAAAATTGAATCTGGCTCGCCTGAAGATTCTACAGGATGTTTTCTGTAGAAATACAGAACTTCCTATAGAAATGCCTGCAGCTTCCTGTAGAAAGCTCAGAACTTCCTCTGTCTTTGTTTTGAGAGATCCTCCTGACCTGTAATGTCCTTTTTGCAACCTGTGATTATTCAATGGAAATTAGGTTTACTTTTTCTTTTTCTCTTTTCTTCTTTTTTTTCTCTTTTTTTTTTTGGGAAACGACTAGGGCGCCTCATGGAGGTTTTCACCCTAATTATCTGCCCTAGGCGCCTCCAAGGGACGTTTTCACCCAGGGATCTTATTCTTTTTTTCTTTTCTCTTTTTTCCCAACCCATTGACCGCCTCATGGAAGTTTTCAATCAATGAGCCAATCTGAGGCGCCTCCGAGGAGGTTTTCACCTTAGATTTTTTTTTCTTCTCATTTTCTTTTTTTCTCCCTTTTTTTTTCTACCCTACCCTACTTGAAAAACAAAATTGTTCTCAAGTATAAGAATACTTTCAATAGAGCCATGTGCACATCAAGATTAGAGACAAAATGATGTGGAGGCTTGAAATGCATGCTTTGACAGCTATCTGGACTTTAGAGACCAAATGATTTGACTTTGAAGGGATCAAGCATAGCTAAGGAAGAGAGTACTGCTGCAAATTAGTGACCGTTTGGAACTATATCTCAATATAACTCTGATATCTTTGGTCCTTTTGCTAATTTGGATCATTCTTCATATCTTCTTCTATCATGACTTTCTAATCTTTGTCTTTTTGTTGATCTTTCTCTCAATTACATGGAGGATTTGATGGTAACCATGAGGGAGCTTTCTCAATCTCTGATTCTAATCTCTTCTCTTCATCAAGCGCAGCCCATGGTTCTTTGATCTTTTCTTTTGAATCTTATTTTGCCTTTGGTCCTTCAATGTTGTCAATATAATCTCTGTTTTGCAACACTCTTCCTGAGCTTTGGTGAAGATCATTGAGCTCAAGAGGAGTTAATTGGACATGTTGTGCCTCAGCTTTGCAATTGGATTGAGCTACTCCATTGCATGGTTTTGGGAATGGTGGTACGGGTGGTTGAGTGGAGGTGTATTTTTGAGATGGATGTGGATGGGTTTGTGGTTGGGCAGGCAGTGGAGGAAAATGAGCAGGAGGAGAGTTGTACTGGGGCCTCCACCCCTGATGAGGTTCATTCCACTGAGGCTATGGCTAAGCATAAGAGTGAAACGAATGAGCAGCTAGTTGGGCATAATATGGATCTGTGAAGGAACAAGGAGGAGGTGTGAACCAGGAAGGATGAACTGGGGGACCCCAAGAAGGCATGGAAGTGGCTTGATAGGGGTTGTAATAGGTCTTGGATGTCCCTTGCAATTCTTGCTAGTAAGGTATGGGTCCATGTGGCCTCTTGTGGTTCATGAAATAGAGTGATTCAGTGGCTCCTTTGGTTCTCTGAAATGCAGCTTTAAGTCTAGGCAAGGAAGGACACTGATTCGTAGGATGGTATTCTTCACAGACGAAACACACTTCTATGGAGTGCAATGGACATTCATGCCTATGATGCTTTCTAATGCACCAGGGACAAAAGATGGCCAAAGCCCTCTTGGCTTCCTCTTGCTTCCTTTGGATCTGTAAGGTATCTAGTTCCATGGCAAGAAACTGCCTCACCTCGCTCTTGAAATCTTCCCTCTAATTTTCAAATTCATATTTGGATAAGGTACTGCTCCAAACATTTCTGCTTGTAGCCATTTGCTCCAGAGGAATGTTCCCTTCTTCTTCTCCCCTAGAGGTTCTTTAAATATGCCTTGATGTCTGCTCAGGGGTTCTTCTTAATCACAGCCATCGAAGAAGAGACTAAGGTTGGCTGTGTGAAGCAGTGGGGGGTGTTGTGCAATTATTTTTTTGACTTATCTCTACTCCTACCAGGCATGAAAGGAAATCTTTTTGGTTGATTTTTGTATTTTTCTTGTACCCTTCAAAACTAAAATAGATTGAACTGCAACTAACTATCTTACTGAAATGAAAATGCAAAATTGAAATGAAAGCAGGAAAGGACTAATCTATTTTGCTCAAATGAAATTGCAGGAATGAAATGCTATTCTACGCTTGCAAAATTGAAATTGCGGAATTAAAATGCTAATCTACGCTTGCAGAATTGAAATTGCGGAATTGAAATGTTAATCTATGAAAGCATGAAATGTTTACTCTACTTTTGTGGAAATGAAATTGTAGAATGGAAATGAAATAAACTACTTATTAGAAGGTTATAGTAGAAAATAGAAGAAAAGCAGCAATCACCAATACTCTGACGTTTCCCCGGCAACGGCGCCAAAAAGAGTGGTGGGCCCTAGTATTGCAGCAATAATGCTGCAACTTCTGGGACTCCCTTCTTTAATTTTATCAACCCGGTAGTTCGTAAAAAACTTGGAAGCGACGGTGTTGTATGCACAAGTACTAGCTCTTGCCGCAGCTGTCACTTGGTCAGCTGGCACAAGTCCACTGGGGGCTTAAGCCAACTTCTATGAGCTTTGAGAAGAAGCTTTTAACTGATGGATGAAAGCTAACTCAAAGGAAGTTAATCTACTTGTGGAAAGAAACTAAAAAGCTGAAAGGAAACGCAAACCCTAGCAAACCCTAATTTTACCGGCTAGCCCTACTGATGCGAAAAAGATGATGCAAGCTACTGAAAGAGATGCCATTGACTTCTAGGAAGGTAAAATGTGTGTGTCTAAGTTATCACTATCTGAAGAAAATATCTTTTTGTATTTTTAAATAAGTTGTCAGAATTATCATGCATGTGCTTTCATTGTTTTTTACTGTGCAGAGGTGGATCGGCGAGAGGAAATGCTTGGAAGAGGTCAGGAAGGTTCAGAGAGGGCCTAAGGGGTCCCTAACACCTTTCCAGAGAGTTTCACAGAGTTTGGTTATCAAGAAATCTCATTCGTGAGCTTCTACAGGAAGTCTGCAAGGGTTCTACAAGATGTTCTGGAATTTCTACAGGATGTTCTGCGATTTTCTACAAGATGTTCCGAAAATGGGTTTTAGAGTGTTGATGGTTGAAGAAAGGTGGAGAAGTGGGTATGGAGGTTGGATAAGGGTGTGAGAAGGTCCAGGTTTTGGTGGATGGAGCTGAGGAGTGATAAGGATGGTTGGGTTTGTTCAAGGATAGATAAGGTAATGCTACACAATAATATGGAAAGTAGGTCAACGTGAGGGAACATGGCAAAGGTAAGGAAAGGATCTAAAATGGAGGATGAAGCAGGTAGTTTGGATGGAGTATGGGCAGATGGAGAAGTATGATAGGCACTCTGTAAGTTATTTTTCAAACTGAACAAACAAACACTTAGAAAACCTATGACTTAGTTACTTCATTTTAATTTGACCTAACAACAAAAGGAAATGAACAGAAGTTTATTTGAAATAAAATACATGAAATAAATATGCAACTAAGAAATCATAAACTGAAGCATGCAATCAAAACTGATATCAAGTTCGACAACTAAGAATCCAACACTACTAATTGTATGGGGAAGCAAAGACAGTGTTTTTGGTGGCAGCAAGGTGGCCTTGGTCCCAGCTCATGATTCCAATGAGGGAGAGGTGAGATCCATGGTGCTTGATGGCCTTTTTTTGAAGATCTTCCCTGTTATTGACTTATCAAACAAATCTGAACATGAAAAGCTACTTTAATAACCAAAAGAAATATAAATAACAAAACAAGATTTAAATCTAAATAGCAGATTTTATTCTAAGAAGGCAACAAAGACACATGAAAGTAAACAAAGGAGGTATTGGTCACTTGAGATGGGCCCAACCACAAGAGCTATAGCCTCCTAAGAGAGATTAAAGCTGGTGCAAAGCTGGATTCATCTTTATCGATCAAAAGAATAAGTACATTCCAAAAACTGTCCACAAGAAAAAGCTTGAAAATATGCTGAAATGCAGAGCTAACCTACTGCCTAAAGAATGACTAAAATTGAACTACAAACTAGCTAACTTCTACCTACAAAGCGACTAACTACTAGCTAACCAAAATGAGGCCCTAAGCCTTCTTATTTATACAAATTGAGGACCCCAACAACCCTCCTAAACTTTAGGAACTCGATTGCCAAAACTTGTAGTTAATAGCACTTTTACTAGCACTTGCTTGGCTGCCCTTGTCATAATTGATTTGGTGGCCTTTGAACTCCGAGTTGATGGTGGATAATTCGAGGTAAGGGCCCATAAATGAAGGGGACACCTTCCTACAAATCCTCTCCTTTGTTCTCCCACGAATTTGGCTGCCAAGTGCTCATTAAAACCTTTGATTTTCTCTCCAAATTGACCAAAAAGACTACACAAAGCACACATTAGACTTGTTGGCATAATGACTAACCTAATTCACTCTATTAGCATAAATATAATAAAAAACATGCAATAAACTAATGAGAATGGTGGATTAAGTCGAATTAGGAGGTTGAATGAGCCCATATAATTATCCATTTTTTGGGCTCATCAGCAGCAGATCACATGAGGACGACACATAATGAGGTCGACACGATATGTTGCAGTTGGCATGTAGCTTGAGATGGAGGGGTCAACCTTCCATGATGGGGAGCAGCATGTGAAGATTGTGATAGGGTGGTCGATGTTCATGGATTGAGATAATTTCCAATATATGACATACCAATGGGGTGTATACCTTGGTATGGTGATCTTCGTGACAGATGGTTACCGAGGTGAGACATGATGGAGACGGTGGTTCTACATATGTTGCAGAGATAGTTTGTAGTATGTGAAGGAGTTGACATCATAGCTGATACAGCTGATCTTGGTGGATGGCTACCAAGATGGTATGTTGTTGAGGACGAAAACGATTTCAGGTGGAGGAGGATGTAACAACCTGCAGTTCAGGCTGAACGTGTGACCGCAGATGAGGCTAAACGAACTGTGGTGTGGTTGGAAGTGCGAGCTCTTTGAAGTGTGCAATAGTGTTATGCGCATATGGAGATGAGGGCGAGCATATATATGCGTAGTGGCATGGTGACAAACATGTATGGAGGCCGACCTATGTTTGAGAGGAGCCGACATGCGTTTTGGAGACTTTGCTATGTCGTGTGGAGCGTGGGCGAGTTGACTGGGCAGCCAGACTTCACCCTATGCTTGGTATATATTGGAGAATGCGTTGAGGAATTTGAACATCACCTCTTCAATCATTTAAAGGAGTTAAGGCGCAGGTTTAAAGTGCGCAAAGCTAAGGAGAAAAGGCGTAGGTTGGGATGCGCCCATTCTTGGGCAGGGCTGCACGAAGAGGATGCGTTTGAATTGGTTGTCGGTGAAGGGCGTGGGCAGGAGCGCCCGGTGGTTAGGTGAGGGTGTGCACGGGTGTGTGGCATCCGAAGGATGGTTGAGGCGTGCATGGATGTGGCACTCGATTTGTGCGAAGGTGCCCGATGATGAAACAGAGGAGCGCCCAGTTTGTGCGAGGACTTGGCACTGGTGTCTTGGTGACTCCGGAGAGCGCCCGCCCGTCATGCAAGTGTGTACGATGACTTGGTGAAGTGTTGAGATTGTGAACGGAGGTGTGCCTTAGGCAAAGGCACTCGTGTGTGGCGACTTGGAGGCGCACCCAAGTTGGGAAAACAACACGATCGTGCAATGAGGTAAACGAAGGGTTGGTGAGTCGTGCGGCGACCATGCGGAGGTGCCGACGAGCTCGGCAACCGAGTTTTATGAAGTTGAAAATTAGCTAAGTGTAAATTTGGGGTTTCCCAAGATTTAACTTGTACATTGCAAAAGTGAAGATTGCATATATTGACTCGGGAAGACTCATATTGCAGGGAGTTTCCCCTCCCTTTATATTGTTGTGCATTTCTCTTGTATAATGCTGTCGATAATGAATGTGTATGGGTGTTCATTGGTATAAAGGAAACATAATAATACTTGGTAACGAAAATAAAACTAAGTATGGAATGTTAAGGCGTAGTCTATAATCGTAAGTATTGGTGAAAAGAAAATGGTTGGTAGTGCCGCACCTCGCCTAGCACGGTTGGAAGACTACCGTAGGCTTGGGGGCGTGACACGTAGTGTAACGACCTGCGTTCTTCCAGTGAAGTACGACCGCGGGTGAGGCTGAACAAAGTGTGACTACAGTTGATGTGCGAGCTTCCTTGGGTGTGTGATATTGAGATATGCACATAAGAGGAGGGCGAGCTACTTATATGCATGGGAGTGTGGGTTAACATGTATGGAGGCCGACCTATGATTGTGAGGAGCCGACATGCGTTTTGGATGAGTTTGCAATGGAGTAGGGTCTTTGGGCAAGTCAGTTGGGCAGCCAGGACTACACCCTACACTTGGTATATATTTGGTGATCATGGAGCTCATTCCACCATCGTTCATCGATCATCATCTCTCAACAAGACTTGGACGCAGGGCAAGGGTAGAGCGGAAGTGCGAGTTGGGCGAAGTCACCATGCAGGGCTGCACGATGGGCGACCCAGGTGAGGGCGTCCGTGTAGGTGTGCATGATGGGTGACTGGGTGAGGGCACCCATGCAGGGCTGCATGACGGGTGAATGAGCTGGGTGTGCGGGTGACCATGAGAGTGTCCGAATAGGCGTGCACGACGGGCGGCCGAGTGAGGGCATCCGTGCAGGCGTGCATGATGGGCGGCCCAAGTAGGGTGTCCGCTAAATGAAGAATTGGTCGACACAATGAGGGCGTGCGGGCGGGCGGCCGGGTGTGGGCGCAACGTGTACGACGGTACGATGGAGATGACAGTTGGAACTGGAGGTTGTATAGTTGGGTAGGTAGTACTACGTGCTACTTCACACGATTTGGGTGTTTTCCAAGGGTTGGCAAGTGGGACTACATGTGGGCAGGTATACATGGTTTGGGCGTCTGTGGACCAAACAAAGTGCGAACTGGGGAAGACATGCAACAAGGTGAATGATGGGTTGGTGAGTCGTGCGGCGACCGTGTGGAGGTGCCGACGAGCTGGGCAACCGAGTTTGCCGAAGTTGTAAATTTGGCTACGTATGAATTTTGGGTTTCCCAAGGACTTAGCCTATACTTTGTAAAAGTGGAAATTGTATATATATTGATATTGGGAAGACTCATATTGTAGGGAGTTGCCCCTCCCTTTATACTGTTGTGCATTTCTCTTGTATAATGTTGTTGTTAATGAATGTGTATGGGTGTTCATTGGTATAAAGAAAACATAATAATACTTGGTAACGAAAATAAAACTAAGTATGGAATGTTCAGGCGTAGTCTACAATCGTAAGTATTGGTGAAAAGAAAACATTTGGTAGTGCCGCACCTCGCCTAGCACAGTTGAAAGACTATCTTAGGCTTGGGGGCATGACAGTTGGTATCAGAGCAAGGTTGCTCATGACAAAGTGATAGTGGAAGCAGGTACTTACAGGTGAAGGAAGCTAGTTTCACATACAAGTGGAACAAGGGACGGTTCATGGTTGTAGGGAACTTGGTGAAGCTGGTGAATTGTGAAACAGGTTTAGCAGGGGTAAAGCTTAGTGCTTGGGCCAAGGTGAATGACAAGACATGGCAGGTTTGAAAGCATGCGAAGGGAAGCTCTTGCTTACCTTAGACAGGTTGAAGTGGATGAAAGAGGAGAATCCCCGGATTTGAGAGAAGCTTGCAGTCTTGGAAAAGAATGTTGAAGACGACCTTCTTCAACTTGGTTGGACAATGGAGCAAGATGAAGTTGCAGATTGTACTGACAAGGAAGAGGAAGCCCTTATCGTTGAAGATGTTGCAGACTGACCATGATGGAGGATGAGCTTGAAATTGATCAAGTTGGACTAGGATTGTGCAGTTTGTAGACATGGGTGAATGAGAAGACTCACATGGAGGAGCCTCATGCTAATGATGATGTAAGTACTATTGATACTTGTGTTTCACTTGAGCATTTGGTAGATGGACTGTATGCAGGGAAGGGCAAAGTCAATTTCCCAATCCTAAGGAGCATCTTACCATGATATCTATGATGAGACCTTGTATGGAGAAGCAAGGACCATTCACTGTTGCAAGACTTGTTGGGGTTGTTTGTGACCTTGTGGTGGAAGGTACAAAGGCCCGTGACAAGGGATGAACTTAATGATCATCGCAAAGGATTGGGTCATGATTTAAACACATATATAATTGGCTAAGTGCCCGGCATGACTCATGGACAGATTGGAGTGCACACACTTGAGTTTGATGATGCTTGGGTGGACTTCTCATGGTCGAGACCAAGAGAAAGTCTTGGTGGAACCTTCAGTGGGGGAGCTATGATGGAAGGGACTCGTGATGATGATGATATGGTTGGGTGACCGAGTTCACTAGACCGAAGATTGCAGACTTGGATGAGGATGACCGATTGTTGTGATGGGTCTACTTGGTTGGGCTACATGAGCAACTTAGTCATGGACATCAGGTTGGAGACATGGCGCATGGCAGTGTTATGCAGGGACATTGTGCAGGAGCACTTGTAGAGATGTCACTTATGGGCATCCAATGAGGAGTGCTAAGGCAGGGATGTTGTGCAGGTGGATTTGCTGATGTGACATGGAGATGTTCTACTGATGAGCCGATGGAGAGGTTGTGCACTTATGTACAACAAGGCCATGGACTTGGATGGATTTGTGAGCAGACTATGGAGCATTCCTACTACATGGAGGGTTGAGGCATCTTGCAGAGACCTTTGGGTCAAGACTTGTATGCTTGCTGAGATGTTGGTTGGAGATGACTCATTGAGCTCTTGGTGACATGAGGTTGTGACTTTTAGGGACTTAATATATGGTGGACTTAGAGGATCTAATGCATTGAGGAGCGGAGGTCAGGGACTTTGATGTAGGATGGGGTGCATACTTTCAAGTACATGTATGGGAATGGCTTGAAAGAGTGACTTAATGTGGAGGATCGATATGAGAAACTTTGGAGTGATGGAGTTACGATGATGATGATGACTTGGTGGCAACACTTGGGCATGGGTTGAGCCGAGACTCAACCACCTTTGACACATGGGAGCTGATTGATCTATGATCATGGGCAACACATGGATAGATGCTACTGGTGTATACTTGTTTCTATGGCAGACTTGAGGGATGGCACATACAGATATGATGGAGGTAGCTTCATGGACCTGGGTGTGGCACATCAAGAGTCGGGTTGGATGAGATGGTCTCTTCATATTGAGGAGGCACACATATGGATGATGTTGGGATAGATGTGGCTGATTTTATGCAGCACATTAGTACCAAACATCATGGACAACATGTTGCAGATGAGATGAGGAATACTTCATGGACCTGAGCATGGCTTACTTATATGGAGATGGATTATTGATTGAGTTGAGGATGTGACGGGATGTTCTGAGAAACAACTGATGATGGCATGAGGATGTTCACTCTCATGGTTTGAGCATGACAGTTGGACTGATCACGTGACTAGTTCAAACATGGGGATGCGTAGTGTACAGAGATGTGTTAGCATTGTGTTGGAGTATCATGGCAACAGTTCACATGAGGCCGAGACATGATGAGGTCGACACGAGATGTTGCAGTGGGCATGTAGCTTGAGATGGAGGGGCCAACCTTTCATGATGGAAAACAACATGTGGAGATTGTGACAGGATGGTTGATGGTCATGGGTTGAGATTATTTCCGATGTATGACATACCGATGGGTTGTATACCTTAGTATGGTGATCTTGGTGACAGATGGTTGCCAGGACGAGATATGATGGACACAGTGGTTCTACATATGTTGCAGTGATGTTTGCAGTATGTGGAGGAGTTAAAGTCATGGATGATACCATTGATCTTGGTGGATGGCTACCAGGATGGTATGTTGTCGAGGACGACAATGATTTCAGGTGGAGGAGGATGTAACGACCTGCGTTCTGTCGGTGAAGTGTGACCATGGGTGAGGCTGAACGAAGTGCGACTGCAGTTGATGTGCGAGCTTCCTTGGGTGTGCGATATTTAGATATGCGCATAAGAGGAGGGCAAGCTACTTATACGCCTGAGAGTGTGGGTTAACATGTATGGAGGTCGACCTATGATTGTGAGGAGCCGACATGCATTTTGGATGAGTTTGCGATGGAGTAAGGGCTTTGGGCAAGTCAGCTAGGCAGCCAGGACTACGACCTACACTTGGTATATATTGGGTGAGCATGGAGCTCATTCCACCATCGTTCATCGATCATCATCTCTCAACAACACTTGGATGCATGGCGAAGGTGGAGCGGAAGTGCGAGTTGGGCGAAGTCACCGTGCGGGGCTGCACGATGGGCGACCCGGGCAGGCGCCCGTGCAGGGCTGCACGACGGGCGACCCGGGTGAGGGCGTCCGTGTAGGCATGCACGACGGGTGACCGGATGAGGGTGCCCATGCATGGTTGCACGATGGGTGAACGAGTTGGGCGTGCGGGTGACCGTGAGGTCATCCGAGTAGGCGTGCACGATGGGTAGCCGGGTGAGGGCGTCCATGCAGGCATGCACGACGGGCGGCCCAAGTAGGGCATCCGTTGAACAAAGAATTGGTTGACACAGTGAGGGCATGCGGACGAGCGGTAGGGTGTGGGCACGGCATGCACGACGGTATGGTGGAGACAATGGTTGGAACCAGAGGTCGTAGAGTTGGGCAGGCAGTGCTATGTGCTGCTTCACACGATTTGGGCATTTGCCAAGGGTTGGCAAGTGGGACTGCGTGTGGGCAGGTATAGACGGTTTGGGCGTCTGTGGACCAAACGAAGTACGAACTAGGGAAGACGTGCGACAAGGCGAATGACAGGTTGCTGAGTCATGCAGTGACCGTGCGGAGGTGCCGACGAGCTGGGCAACCGAGTTTGCCGAAGTTTTAAATTTGGCTAAGTATGAATTTGGGGTTTCCCAAGGACTTAGCCTATACTTTGTAAAAGTGGAAATTGTATATATATTGATATCAGGCAGACTCATTTTGTAGGGAGTTGCCCCTCCCTTTATACTGTTGTGCATTTCTCTTGTATAATGTTGTTGTTAATGAATGTATATGGGTGTTCATGTGTATAAAGGAAACATAATAATACTTGGTAACAAAAATAAAACTAAGTATGGAATGTTAAGGCGTAGTCTACAATCGTAAGTATTGGTGAAAAGAAAACGGTTGGTAGTGCTGCACCTCACCTAGCACGGTTGAAAGACTACCATAGGCTTGGGGGCGTGACACGTAGGGTCGAAGAACCGAAGAGTCGAAAAAATGGCTAAGTATGGAACATTGCAATGCTGAACTTATATGGTGCATTGTTGGGTAAGTGGACCCGACGAACCATTTTGTAGGGGCGAGCCGAAATGAAGTTGGCGCATGGACCACCGAATTGGAAGGTCAGCCTAGGTAGGCCGACCCGCATTGCATCCATGTTGAAGTTTATAAGTGGAGTACGCATGGGTGGAATAAAGAAAACAAGTTCAAGCTTCAGAGTAAGTTCAAGGTGTTCTCTAGACTTGGACAAGCAAGAAGGGAAAACAAACAAGAGGGCTGAAAGTTCACATGGACTGAGGGTCGCAAAACTTGGCTAAAAAATAGAAAACTGAGCTGGCCAGTTGGGTAGGGGTGTCCTTGCTCGATTGAGCTGCGGCGGGAAAACCGCTGAGGATGACGTTACATGGTGGGGCATGTATGCTCGGACGAGTTGTGGCAGGCGAATTTTTGAAGGATTCCTTGCACGGAGGGGCATGTCTACTCGGCGGGTGAACTACTGAGGATGTCGCTGTATAGAGGGGCACGTCTGGCCGAACGACAAACCGCTAAGGGCGCCGCCGCATGGAGGGGTGCTACTAAACAACGACAACGAACCTGAATGATAGAGGGGTGCGACTGAATGACTGCCACCCTGAACGGATCGAGAGGAAAGGCTGAAGGAAGGGTGACCGGAGTGGGGCAACCCTGAACGACAACTCAAACTAAAAATTGGTAGAATTGTAAAGGTCACTTGGGCTTGCCTAGCAAAGGTTTTGATTGTATAAAAATACTTGTAAATATGTATTATTATTATTATGTGGGCAGACTCTAACTAGGGAGTTGCCTCTCCGTTTAAAAGAAGACTGTATCCGATGTGCATATGTTCATAAATGATGGTGATGAATGTATTTCCAATGTGTTAAAAAAGATGAACGCTTAGAAACCCTTGGATCCAAGGTGCAAATCTATTTCTCCATTGGGCTTCCAATGATTCCTTATTCATGAATTTAAAGCTTTCTTTGTATTCCATAACCCCCTGAATTTACATATCACAACATGAGTAGCCATGTGCTCCCTGTGTGCCTGTAGCGTTGGATCACTTAACACCACTTTGGGTGTGATGGTTGCCCTAGGTTTACATGGCCCTGTCCGACTTCTGTGAGCAACTTTTTGATTGTATCCCTCTATTCTCTTCTCTTTTCTAACTTCTTCCTGTTTATCTTCCTGCTCCTATGAGCTTCTATTTTCCTGTTTCCCTTTTCCTTAACTTCTAGTTTTAGCTTCTAGTGGCTTCTTGAAGTGACTGGAGACTGCCTACTTCTAGGAGGGAGTGGAACTCCCCCCTCTCGCCCCTCCATGGTGCCCAACACTGGTCTTCTTCTGCAAACCCTAGCTTCACACGTATTTTCTCCAACGGTCCGACTTGTTTAGATAGTTATCCACACACACACACACACATATATATATATATATATATATATATATATATATATATATATATATATATATATATATATTATATATATGGAGAGAGAGAGAGAGAGAGAGACATATAATATATACACACACACACATATGTATATAGATTTTTTTTTTTTGAAATGTTCTAGTTGATGTATATTGTTTATAGTACAATCTTGAATATGAGTGAAAAGTTTAGGGAAATCTATTTTGATTTAAAAATTTTCAATAGATGTTAATAAGATATTTTATTTTTTATAATAATATTCAAAAGTAGTGGTAGTTCAAATATCTAATTGGATTGAGTGGTAATCTATATTAAAATATGGGGGAGAAGTTGTCCCATAAAGTTATATTTTAAAATAATAAACTAATATTTACATTCACAAATTAAAAGAATATTAATAATTAAAATAAGTTTTCAATGTTGACAATAAAAATTATTATTATTATTATTATTATTATTGATATTACAAATTAGTTGGCGTGTTGTATTTCATAATCTACGAGATTTAAAGTTCAAATCCCCCATGGGTCAGGCTATTACAATCCAACATGAAGGATATTTGTCATTCATTTTGTTAGTGTAGGTCATCAATATGCACATTGAGTAAAATATTTCAGCATCAAATATGTAGAGAAAATGTTTGCTCTTGTTACTTTCTTTCCACTTTCAAATATGAGGAGAGGTGTATTTAAAAATATACTAATAATTAAAAAACATTTTTATGTGGAGAATGTGAACCAAAAATAGAATATTTCAATGGTTATATTGAGTAAACTATTTCAATGTCAACTATGTATATATATAATATATAAAACAAATGTGTATATATATATATATATATATAAAACAAATGAAAAATATGTATATATTATATGAAACAAATGAAAATAGTAAATTATTTTATACTTAAAATTTTCATTGGTATGTTGCTCAAAATGAATCAGATGTTTAATTATTTCCATGTTCAACATGGAGTTGACACATAGTGTATATATATTTTGAATTAGCACAAATCTATTTTAACATTAAATCTATCAAGTTCCAAGAGGAATCAAATCTCTTAAGTTGCAAACATTTTTTTTTTTATTTTGTACTATAAAAAAGGAAATTTACAACTTAAGAGATTTGATTCCTCTAGAGGCTAGATAAATATTAACATTGATATATGTTGGTCTAAAGTCTCACACAAATTATTTCGATGTTTTATCGATTCATCATAATTTAAGAAACATAAGCATTTCAAAAAATATTAATTTTTAAACACATCTAATAATTTTATAATATAATATCAAATTTCAAAAATAATCAATTTTCAAATTTATCTAATAATATTATAACTTCCCCCATGGGGGTGGGAAATGATGGTAGTGATGCCCAGTACATGGGCATTTATAGTTCCTCCACGCAACATCAATGACCACAAAGCATGTTGGGAAAGCAACACTTGGTGCTATGAGTGAGAACATTCTTGAGGTGACTTGGTGCATCACAAAGTTGATTTTGGTTATTGTGTACATTTGTAGAATCGGGAGATGAGTGTTCAACCTTTTGAGGGTATCACATTCTCAGTAGAATAAAGAGGCTTAATAGGTGAGCCTTTCCTCTTCCTTGGCCTATGGTTGTTCCTATTAGATGATGGAGAGAGAAGGCTTATTGTAGTTTGGATGCCAATGGTAATTCATAACTCAATTTTCGATCCTGGCTTGCAACGAATTCTGGAGACGAAAGCCAATTTGGGACTGATACAAAGAGAGGCAGACTTTGGCATGGGGTTCCTCTTTGGCTTGGGTAATGGTGACAAGACTTGCTCCTTTTTGCACGTATTTCTATTTCGCTTGTCATCTGTTGATTTCAACATGTGGTTTACATAGTTCGATTAGCCATATATTGAGGTAATAGAGCTGGAGAAGTGGCCCTCTAGAACTTGTTGGTGGCCTAGGCAGTCATCTTCCTTTTAACACCATATGTTGTTGGAAGGCCTTTAATTTTTTCAACGCTGGGCTATTCGAAGGTTGGTGATTTTTTTTATTACTGGAGCAATGAGGAGGCTGTGTAGGATGGTTAGTGGCTAGTTCAAGGTGATCATTTTTATCTTCATTCAGTTCCAAGGAGATAAGGAACAACCAATTTGGTGTTTTTTTTTTTTTTTTCTTCTTCTGTGGTGGGGTCTCATCTAATTAGGGTGGTAGCTAGAGTATCTCGTGATTGATCCATTAGGGTGGTGGGGAAAGAACTCTATTGTGTAATTTAGAGTTGTTTTGGGTTAGTTTGTGAACCTAGGAATGGCATTCAAGGGATGAATGGGGGGGTGTTGATTCATTCATATGAGACATGTGCGTGTGGTTGAGGTCGAGATTTGGGCAAAAAATTACTAGCTCTCAAAATAGCAGGGGATTGAGAGGGACTCTTAAAAGCATATCCATGTTGCAGTAAAGGGGTAGGCCTAAGAGTGGCATTGGACATAGGGAATAGGGTGCAAGGCATAAAGTTGGCCCACCAAAGGAAGACGAAGAGTTGGAGCATCCGCATGACATTTCCCCTCGGCAAGTGGATTTTCCACACCCATTTGACTTCATGGAGGCTCAAATCGATCAAGTGCAAGTGACGGTTGATCAATTGGCACATGATAGACATAATGATAGAAATGATGTCATCAACTTCCTCAATGACATTTAGCATAAGCAATGACACATCCTTGATCGACGGGACTCCCTTCGAGGAGGTCTATAGAGGATCTAGAAGCGAATGGATAGCTTTGAAGGGTGAACAATACACATGGGATCTCATGTTCATGAAGCATTCGATTGCCTCATTGAGGGTGGTAATGACACTCATGCTCCTAAAACTGTGGATGGTTAATGATGAGAGTGGGTTGTATTTTGTTTTTGATCAGTATTGTTGCATTTGGGCTATCTATATTGGTAGATTTTTTGTGTTTATGTATTTTTCCTTTGGCTTGTATTTGATGGCCAACAAATCTAGTAGGAGTAATGCAACCCTTGTAGTTTTGAAAATGTGCACACCACCAAGTAAATTTTCCAAGAATTAATAGAAATATTATAACTAGCTTAGCCATATAAATTAAATGATTAGTAAACGTGGATAGCTATCAATCCAAACCATAATAACCATGGATGATACATCTTATATTGTTAAAAAAAGAAAAATAAAAATAGGAACATAAGGACTAACTAAAATATAATACTATTGTTATAAAAATAATTAATATATAAATTAAATATATATATTTTAAAAAAATATAAGATTTTTAATCGTGAATAGGTTTTGTTACAATGCCATACCTTATCAATATCACATGTCCAAAATTCTTTCACTCGCTTTATAAAACACTTGTTCATGACATTTTTTAATTAATGGATTTAATTAAAAAGATGAAAAGTATATAACTACAATCATTAATTTGTATATATTATTATGAATATTTTAAAAATTCTATAAAAAATTAAATTGCATTATCCTATTAATAATTAAATTAAAATTCATAAAAATTTTAAATACATAATTTAAATAAAAAATTTAAAATAAAAATTCATAAAATTTAAAATACATAATTAAATAAAATATTTTATAATTTGAAAATGAAATTTATAATAGGTATTCAACAAATCAATTAATTAATTAGGAGAAAATATCTTACGTTTTCTTGGAGGTCCGTTGCAGGCGAAAAATAATAAACCGTGGCGAAATTTTAGTCATAGTCAGAGAGTGTCGTTGAAGAATGGTCAGAAATAGCACCAATGTCGTGAAGGAATTCTTTTGCCGTTGTGGGGAACAGATCCTCCTGGTTAAGGATGACCGACTGAACTGCGTAGGGTAAGATCCGATGATTCTCGACTTGAAATTAATGGATCCGCCTTGCAATCCTCTACTTTTTTATTAAAAAGTAATTCCGATGTGCTGAGAGATATTCCATATCACATTAAGGAGCACAAGAAAACGCCGACGAAGAAAGCGAGAAACCGCCGATATCAAAAAGGCCCCAGAGAACTGCTCATACACACAAAAAGGAAAACTGAATCATCCGAATTATTTCAGCCTTTCCCTTTCCTTACCTTGACTTCGATGCAGCTCTTCCTTTTTCTTTCCTTCATCTGTGTATTAAAATTTCATCGGTGCCTGGGGTGCCTGGGTTTCTTAGTCGGTTTGTTTTTTTGACATGGATTATTTCACTTTGAATCCCAAATTTTGAAAATATTATACAATGGATAAATATAAATCAATCAGAAAATTAATATTTATTTATTAATTAAATTTTTAAAATATGTTTTAAAATCTATTATCAAATAGATATAAAATATTCCACTTATTCTTCATCTTATTTTTCTATTAAATCCAGATTTTTAAATATGAAAGAGGATATACATCACCCACAGTCAAATTATTTCATGAGATTGTCTAACCATTCCACCATAACATTTATTTGATTATTAATAAAAATCCAAAACATGAAATATTGCTTCTACCACTATAAACAATGTCTACTTTACAATAATGCATTATATATTTATTTCAGAACTGTATTTATAAATACATCATATTTTATACTAATATGTTAGGTTATATTTGGTGTAAATTAGAATATATATAATTGAATTCAAATAGTATAAGTTTTAATGTATATTTAATTATATATATTAATTTATTTATTTTATTTGTACTTTAAAAAATTATTATAATATATTTGTTAAATTAGTAATGAAGATAGTCATGTTTTGCTGGTGTGTGAATGCAGTCATTATGATTTATCTCATCATTCAAAAAACCAAACAACTAAAATATCTCTAATAATCCTTAGAAGGCAGACTTTCACATTTGTGAAATAACTCTTAATATTAAACTATTAAGCTATTTCCATACATCCCAAATAATTTTAAAATATATTACATCTTTTAAAATAGCCAATAGACCAACTTAATATTTCATTAAATGCACTCATATTTTTCAAATTCACTGGTTTTTCTAAAATTAATATTTTATGATTAAAGATTATGACAATTATATTTTTGCTGTTAGTGTGATTGTGACCCACCAGATAAGTCACTCGGAAATGTGAGCCTGCGAAAGGCAAGTGACTGTGGGGTCTGTGAATTAGCAAATATGATAAGCAGCTGTCAGCGTGAGCAGCAAGGAATTCCGTCTAAAAAAGTAAGTCATCAAGCGTATTGCGTTGGTTAGCATTGTGAATACTGTAAATATTACTAAAGTTAGAAACCGAGGGAAGTAATGAATACCGTTGAAGGTCTAAAAGAAAGTCGCCATTAAACATAAGAGGATGGCGGCCACAGTATTGAGCCAACGATGCATGAAGTGAAAGGTGAATGGGACCCCTCCTACACAGGGAAAGCATCAATATTCTCGGATGTGAAAAGCATGTGACGCTAATCAGTCTAAAGAGGATCGCGCCCACGGTATTGAGCCACAATTGCAAAGTTGTAAAGCATCAATATTGCCGAAGGCCAAAAGCAAGGCGCGATAATCACTGTATCGGTGATGCCGCCCACAGTGTTGACTCTTGAGCCGAAAGTGCAAAGTGAAGGGGAACTTCCGTATAAAGGTAAAGCAAAGTCTCCAAAATGCAGGAATTTGACTCTTAATTTTTCATCACATGCAGGAATTGGCCGGCTTTGTTAAAAATCAAAGATGTTAGGAGTTTAATCAGTGTTATACTCTTATTTAAATTTAAATGTAGAAACTGAATTATTTATAAAATTATTAAAAATTGAAAAATATTAAAAACTAGTATAATCATATAAATTAAATGGTTGGTAAAATTTTAACACAATTATTAATGTGATTGATACAAGTCCATAAATTTATATCAATCTTATACACAACTATGTTATTAAATATAATTAATATATAGCATCAATGAATATAAATTTAATATTAATATTATCATTCATATATGAATATATTATTGATGTATAATTATATAAATATAATAATAATACAATAATAATTATTAATTATATCATAAGATATCATTTCTCATTATATTACAATATGATAATAATTATATAATTATAATGAGAATTTATAATAATAATAATTATATATTATGATTATACTATCGATATTATCAATAATATAATAAATATTGATATTATTATCCAAAGAGATTATTAATATTAGAATCCGAAGGCATTATAAACCCCAAAAAATTATATTAAACTCAAAAGATTAATATTATAAACTCAATGAATTTATATTATAAACCCAATGAATTTATATTATATAAATCCAATGGATTATGAACTCAAGAGGTATATATTAAACCCTAAAAATAATATTATAAACCCTATTAGGACTGATATTAAAAACCCAAGGGAGTAATAAACCCAACGAATTAATATTGAAAACCCAAGAGAATAATATTAAACCCAAGGGATTAATATTATAAAGTGTTGACGATACTCGACTCATCAACATTCAAAGAGTCTCCCCGATATGTGGTCCCAATTAGAGCTCACATTGTTTGGCATAGGAGCCCCATCTAGAATATGGGAGGAGTCTCCTCGATATGTGGTCCCAATTAGAGCTCACTTTGTTTGGGATAGGAGCCCCATTAAAATATTGGTCGGATGTGAGTTATCTTAAAGATATGTCTTGACTCTAACTGTCAGCAAGAGAGAGGAGTGCAGATGTGCCTTCGAAAAGCAAGGGGGTGTGCCTAGTGATCGTTTTATCATATATGTGTCAAAGTTTTTTCACTGCGGAGGGGAAGAGAAGTGAACCTCTAAAAGAGGTAGTAGTACCACCATAGTAGAGACACACATAAATAACAAGGATCCATACAACATCAAGCAAAATAGTCCACAGAGATGTGACAGTCATTGCAAGCAATGTAACAAGGAAGATTTGTCTAATATTCAGTGGAATAGTCGACTAAGATGTGACAACAATAATAACAATTACAACACATTCTCAATATGATAAGTACCAAAATAATCGAAATAGTTCAAATACTTTAGCACAAATGAAAATAAACTTGGATTACAAAAATTCACGGAATAGTCTTACAAATATCCATAATCCATGCATGAAGAACATGCTAGCCCATAAGGCTTCTTATATTAAGAAAAAGTTCCAAGATGCATGTATACAATGAGCACCACTAGCTCCAATAGTGGAGCGTTGGAGTCACTCCTTGCTCCCCAAAAGAACTAGCTTGTCTCTCTAATGCCTTGTGAGAGGAGCCAAGGTCAAAATTCCTTTGATCTTATAATCAAGGCGTACATATAACCATGACAAGACGATGCTTCACCTTCCTTGTGACTCTCTGGCTACCCTCAAGACTCTTTGACTTCCTATGACTTTTCAACTTTACGTCACTGTTCATATTCTATACATGTCCTTTGGACTTTCACTTTACAATACATTTTCGAAATAGGAATTACATAATCCACCATAATGGTGTTGCATGTGACAACTCATGACATGACACTGCTGACATGGATTGTTTGATGATGTGACAATGTCAAGACACTGTCGTTGTTGTGTGCTATGTGTCTACTTGAGAACACTTTTCTTTCCACCTCCTCATGGCTTGTTGAGAACAAATCTTCAATGATCATGGCTTGTTGAGAACGAATCTTCAATGATCTCAAGTCTTGAATTGTGATCACAAACTAGTGTCCCTTTCCTTTCTCTCAATTAATCAGCTTGCATATCCAGCTACAAAGATATCATTCAACATGTTTCCCTTCTTCTTCTCCCTCTTCATCATCTCGCCATGGTAAGATAAGGTACCTATATCTGCAATTCACTCATGACAAGGCGACATCAGTGTAAAAACCCATAGTTTAAAATAGTGCATATTGATCTATTCACTGAGGCAGATCTGGGTGACAAGCTGTGATGTTTAAGACGATGTAATCCAGAGTTTAAATAGTTTGTAACTTATATGAAAGATTGGTCCACAACACGGAAGTCCATTTGTTCAAGGCAAGTTCTCCAGGATGTCCGATAGTCCAAGTATGATCGCAATAAAAGGCCAGACATTCTTACAGTTATCTGAACCCGAATTGACACAAAAAAAAAAGTTGCACTACATGTTTGGATGTTAGTTCTGCTCACTAATGTGTCCCTACTAGATTTGACTACTTCAACGGCTTCCAGCTGTCCCTCAATGATCGTGTCAAGCTGGCAAAAATTCTAAGGTTGAAGTGTTTGAAGTGTGGAAATGGATTCAGGAATCCTCGTAACACAAAATCTTCACACAGGATGATTGAATTTTCAAAAAATTTCGCCATATCTTAAAAAACTTATGTGGGAATTTCTATTGTTTTCCCTGAGAAATTGTGGTTGGTTTAGACTACGCGTTTGCTTATTTCTCAGCTGCACAATCGATTAACACATCATACCGTAGGCCACATTATTAAAGATGATACCATCCCAAATTTTTCAAGAGAGATGTAACGAGTGGGTTTCCATCCCCTTTCTAGATTGGTAGGAATGATGCCTGAAATTGTCCATTTTCCATTTCTAGTGGCCATGATGATTGCAGTAATTCTGGCAGCCGATTATCCCCAGTGTGCACAACTAGGTTATTGGTGCAGCAACAAAAATAGCTATTCGTATGTTAATGCCACAACGTTCAAGGAAAACCAATATGTTGTTTTTTATTCCTTTCGCTCAGATCTCTCCTCTAATGGCTTCTCTACTTAAATGCAAAACCAATTTGGCAAAACCAATCCTGTGCACACGAGTTCTTAGAATTCTTAGAATGTGTCCAGGGAAAATTTTAAGAACCCCCTAAATTTATATGTATAATAAATGGGCGAATCTCCATGGTATATAGGAAAATTGGAAGGCAATTTTATCAATAATATAATATGTATATATAATTTCTTGGTGAATCTCTCACCAGGTATGGCGAATATTTTACTCAATTATAAAATTTGTAAGATCTTGGTATTACCATGGGTTAATACCATGGGTTATCATAAACGTGGAGCTTAAAAATTACTATTAGTAATTTATAAAAATTAATAAAATTAATAGTTGATTTTATTTATTTTTTATTTAACCAAGCTAAAATGTTTAACATACATTAAATTACAACATCCACTTTTACTCTTGATCCACCAAGCCCCGAGAGGGATCAAATATTTTTTCACTCTATGCTAGTTTGCATATCACGATATTTGATACCTCTCGAGAGTTAGTAGATCCAGAGTAAAGATGGATCTATGCTGATTTAATTCCCCCATTTAAATAGGCTACATTCCCGGTGAATACCATGGGTCAATACCATGTGCCATTTTTATTTTTATTAATACTAATATTAGGGTTAATAATGTTTTTTTTGCATGGTATTAATAACAAGCTAGTCCATGGTATTTGTCCCATAGTATTTTGCCCATAGGTTTCACCTAAGTGTAACGCATTTTTTGAGTGTTTGTAAATATAGGGTGACTTATGGAGTAAATATAAAAAAAATGTTTTATTTGTTTACCATGCCTCTCGTTTATTTATATTTTTATTAATTTACCATACCTCTTTTACAAATATGGTATTGGCCCATGGATTCACTTAAAATAAAACCTCTTTCTGAGCCTTCATAATACAACGAGGGTTATGGACTAAATATAAAAAGAGGTTTTATTTATTTACCATACGTCTAGTTTATTTATATTTTTATTTATTTACCATACCTCCACTTTACTTACATTTTTGTTTGTTTGTACCCTTGCATGTATATAAGGTGACTTATGGAGTAAATATAAAAAATGTTTTATTTATTTACCATACCTCTAATTTATTTATATTTTTATTAATTTAGCATACCTCTTTTATAAATATGGTATTTGGCCCATAGGATTCACTCAAATAAAACCTATTCTTGAAAATGGGCGAATGGAGGGTTGTAACTCCTAATTTAAAGGGCTAAATTTACCTTTTTTACCCTGTCCTTTAAAATAAGGTGGGCTATTTGAGGTGATTTCTAAAAATGTACTATGATACAAAATATTCGCCCACTAAAAATTTAAAACCCCTTAATTTCGCCAAAGGGCGAACATTCGCCCCTAAAATTTTCTATGAATGTGTCCTAGAAGCAGAGACACAAGCACCCATAAGTGCCTAGAATGTGTCATGGAAATGGAGACTCAAGTAAAAATGCACTACCCCCTATCTAATGGTGGTTGCGTTCATCTGGATGGTTGTTTCCTCTGCTATGAGAATTTTAGTTTTTATGGTCACGGACTAGAAAATCTTATTTCCGCTTACATTGCATCCACAAATGACACCGATCCATCAACCTTCCCGCGGAGAGCCACCACCTTGCCACAGCAACTCATAGCTATTGTCCCTACAAAGAACATTTATGCGACTAGCTCCATTGATGGCTCTTTACATGGTCTTACTCAGAGTTGGCCCAACAGTATAAATAATGCCTACGAAGGATGCCTATTAGAAGCTCATAATTTATTACTCACTTGTTCTCCCATGTGTGAAGGTCGATGTCACGCCCATGAGTCGTGTGTGTGATGTGCAATGAGTTGGGGTGACGTGCCTTCGATTAAGCACAATGAGCGGGCGTGACGATTTGGTGGGCGATGAGTTGCTGAAAGGGTGAGTCGGTTGCGACGAACATTTGCGACGATGAGACGAGTTGGTGTGCGATGAGTTGGGTGGTAGTTAAACATGCCTAAGACACGAGTTGCGATGAGCTAAAATGAAGGTTCGAAAAACTGAAGTATGGAACATTGCAATGATGAGCTTATATGGTGCAAGGTTGGGTAAGTGGACATAGCAAACCATTCTATGGGGCCAAGCCGACGTGAAGTTGGGGAATGGATAGTCAAATTGGAAGGACGGTTTGGGCCAGATGACCCACATTACATCCATGGCATAGTGTGCAAGTGGAGGACACATGGGTGGAAAAAAAAAAACAAGTTCAAACTTCAAAGTAAGTTCAAGGCATTCTCTTGACTTATACACGCAAGAAGGGTGAACAAAAAAGAGGGCCAAAAGTGCAGGCGAACGGAGGGCTGCAACATTTGGCTAAAAAAAATAAAACCAAACTGGTGAGTTGCGGAGGGGTGCCCCTGCCTGGATGAGTTGTGGTAGGCAAGCCATTGAGGCCGTTGTTGCACAGTGGGTCACGTTTGCCCAGACGAGCTATGGTGGTTGAACTGTTGAGGGCATCACTGCATGAAGGGACACATGTTCCCGGTGGGAGAACTGCTGAGGGTGTCACTGCACGAAGGGTCACGTCTACTAGGTAGGTGAACCACTAAGGGTGCTCCTACACGGAGTTGCAGTGTTAAACGATGAGGGAAACCCTAAACAATGGAGGGGTGTGACTGAATGAGGGCCACCCTAAATGGACTGAGCGATAAGGCTGAAGGAAGGGCGACCCGGGTGGGGTGACCTTGAACAACAGCCTGAACTGAAAATTGGCAGAATTGTAAAGGTGACTTGGGGTTGCCTAGAAAAGGCTATGATTGTATAAAATACTTGTAAAAGTGTATTATTATTATTTTTTGGGCATACTCAAACCAGGGAGTTTCCTCTCACTTTAAAAGAAGATTGTATCCGTTGTGCATATGTTTATCAACGATGATGATGAATGTATTTCCGTTGTGTTAAAAAAGATGAATTCTTAGTAAAAGTTGAAAAATAATCGAACTATTGAATGTTAGGCGTAGTTCGTACTTGAGAGTATTGGTGAAAAGAAATCGGGTAGCGGTGCCGAAACTGCCTTTATGTAGTTGAAAGACTATCGCCAGGATAGGTGCATGAAGAATGGTTTTAGATCCCTTGATATCCGCAGGGCCTTGTTGAAGATTTGAAGAGAAAATGATCCCACTATCACTTCGTGACAAGTGGTATCAGAGGCATAGTCCTCTTGATCGATTTACAAGAAGGAGAAGTGTTACTACTATGCTTCGTGACAACTTTAGTAGAGGTGAAGCATTGTGCTTGGGGCAAGTTGAGTAACGAGACATGGCAAGTTGGGAAGAATGCCAAGGGAGGGTCTTGTTGACCTTATACTGGTTGGAGTTGATGAAAGAAGAGAACCCACAGATTTGAGATGAACTTGTAGTCTTGGAAAGAAATGTTGAAGATGAACTTCTTCGACGTAGTTGGGCAATGGAGCAGGATGTAGATATAGTTTGCGATGATGAAGAAGAGGAAGTCATGATGTATGAAGATGTTGCAGATAGCATAACAATGTGAGAAGAACTTGAGGCACTTCTAATTGCTCAAGTTGAACCATGATCGTACATGTTGCAAACATTGGTGGATGAAGGCGCTCACATGGGGGAGCCTCATGATGAAGTAAGTATTACTATTATTACTTGTGTTTCATTGGATCTTTTGGAAGATGGGTCATATGCAGTGAAGGGAAAAGGCAATTTGCCAATGTGATGGACAACATTGCCATGGATGTCTACGATGAGAACTTGTATGGAGAAGCAAGGAATGTTGATTGTTGGAGCAATTTGCGACCTCATGGCAAGGGGTACACATTCTTGTGACAAGGAAGGAACATGATGATAATTGCGGAGGATGGGTCATGCTTTAGCCATATGGAGCATCGGCTAAGTGCCTGCATGAATCATGGGAATATTGGAGAAAGGGCACACAATAGGAGTTTTGATGATACTTGGGTGGACTTCTTCATGGTCGAGACCAACAGGCAATCTTCGTGGACTTTTATTGGGGTAGCCATGATGGAAGGAACCTGTATGATATGATATGACTTGATGACATATATGGTTTGAGTGATCGAGGGCACTAAACTGGATTGAAGACTAGGATGAGATGACCGATATTGTGATGGGTCTACTTAGTTGGACAACATGGGTAGCTTGAGTCATGGACATCAAGTTGGATAGATTGAGCATGGTAGACACTATGCAGGGACATTATGCAGGTGCACTTGTAGAGATTTCACTTATGGGCATCCAATGAGTAGTGGAAAAGAAATGATGTTGTACAAATTGATTTTCTGATGTGACATGGACACGTTTTACTTATGAGCCGATAGAGATGTTGTGCACTCTTGTGCAACAAGGCCATGGACTGATTGGATTTGTGAGCAGTGTATGAGAGCATTCCTACTACATGGAGAGCTCAGGCATCTTGCAATGAACTTTGAGGCTAAGACATGTATGCTTGGTGAGATGTTGGATGGAGATGATTGATGGAGCTCATGACGACTTGATATTGTTATAGCCATTGAAGACTTCATAGTATAGTGGGCTTGGATGATCTGATGCATTGAGGAGCTCAAGTCAATGGTGTACATGACTTTGATGCAGTATGGGGTGCGTACTTTTGAGCACATTTATGGGTGTTCTTAGGAGAGTGAATTGATGGGGATGATCAAGATAAGACACTTTGGAGTTGATGGAGTTGCAGTGATGGTGATGCCTTGGTGGCAACACTTGGGCATGGGTTGAGCTGAGACTCAACCTCTTTTCATACATGGAGGCTCATTGGTTTATGACCATGGGCACCACATGGATAATGAGACATGTGTATACTTGTTCCTTTGGTAGAATTGAGGGATGGCACATTACAAATATGATGGAGGTTGCTACATGGGCATGGATGTGGCACATTGAGAGTCGATTTGATAAGAGGATCTCTTCATTTTGAGTAGATGGATCTTACACATATATGGATGATGATGTTGGGATAGATGCGACTGATTGACATGCATCACATTGATGCCAATATCATGAACAACATGTTACGAATGAGATGGAGGCCAGTTCATGGACCCGGACATGGCTTACTTACATTTTGATGGAGATGGAATGGATTCTTGATCGAGTTGATGTTGTGAAAGGATGTTGAGAGAAATGACTAATGATGCCATGAGCAAATGCATTCTCATGGTTAGGACGCAACAGTTGGATTAGCTACGTAACTAGTTCGATTCATGGGTGCTAAAAGTGTACCAAGAGATGTTAGGGTTGTGTTGGAATATCATGGCAGCAGTTCACACGGTGACGATACATGATGGGGTTGACACAATATATGTTGCAGTGATAGCATGTAGCTTGACTTGGAGGGACCAGCCTTCCACGATGGGACAACATGTAGAGATTGTGACATATGTGGTTAATGATCATGGATTTAGGAGACATTCCTATACATGGAGACATGAATGTTGATGGTTTGTGCGATGGCAGAGCAGAGGTGGGCAACATGGACATTTTGGATGTTGGAGCAAGTGACACTTTGCAATGTTGTATGATGGTGTTGTCGGGGACGACATCCTTTTAGAGTGAGGGAATATGTCACGTCCATGAGTCGTGCATGGGATGAGTGACGAGTTGGGGAAACACACTCTTGGTTAAACACGACGAGCCGGCGTGACGAGCAAGTGCGATGAGTCGATGAGCAGGTGTGTCAGTTGCAACGATGGGACGAGTTGGTGTGTGATGAGTTGGGCGGTCGATAAAATGCACTCGAGACACGAGTTGCGACAAGCCAACAGGGAGGGTCGAAAAACCGAATAGTCAAAACAATGGCTAAGTATGGAACATTGTGATGGTGAGCTTATACAGTGAACAGTTAGGTAAATGGACCCAACGAGCCATTGTGTTAGGGCAAGCTGACATGAAGTTGGGGCATGGATATCTGAATTGGAAGGTTAGCCTAGGTAGGCCAACCCACATTACATCCATGGTGAAGTGTATAAGTGGAGGACGCATGGGTGGAAGAAAGAAAACAAGTTCAAGCTTCAAAGTAAGTTCAAGGCATTCTTTAAACTTGGACAAGCAAGAAGGGAAAACAAACAGAGGGTCGAAAGTGCATGTGGATTGAGGGTCGCACCACTTAGCTAAAAAACAGAAAACTAAATTGGCGAGTTGGGGAGGGGCGACCTTGCGCAGCTAAGCTGCAGCGGGCAAACTGTTGAGGGCGATGCTGCATGATGGGGCATGTATGCTCAAACGAGCTGTGGCAGGTGAGCCGTTGAAGGTGCCGCTGCACAGAGGGGCACGTCTACTTGGCAGGCAAACTACTGAGGGCGTCACTACAGAGAGCGGCACATTTTCCCTACAGGTGAACCATTAAGGGTGCCTCTGCACGAAGGGGCACTGTTGAACGATGAGGGTGACCCTGAATGATGGAGGTTTGCGGTTGAATGATGGCCACCTTGAAAGGAGTGAGGGGAAAGGATGAACGAAGGGCAACCCAGGTGGGGCAACCCTGAACGATAGCCCGAACTGAAAATTGGTAGAATTGTAAAGGTCACTTGGGGCTGCCTAGCAAACGCTATGATTGTATAAAAATACATGTAAAAGTGTATTATTATGATTTGGGTAGACTCTAAAGAGGGAGTTGCCCCTCCCTTTAAAAGAAGATTGTATCCGATGTGCATATGTTTATCAATGATGATGATGAATGTATTTCCACTGTGTTAAAAAAGATGAACGCTTAGTAAAAGTTGAAAAATAATCTATGTGTTGAATGTTAGGCGTAGTCCATACTTGAGAGTATTGGTGAAGAGAAATCGAGTAGCGGTGCCGCACCTACCTATGTGCAGTTGGAAAACCACCGTCAGGATAGGGGCGTGACAGTCGAGGTCTCGAGGTGGACTATTTCATACGCTACTCAACTTATTGAGTTTTCACGGGGACCAGACTTCCCACATAAGTTCTCTAGATTTGGCGCAACATGTATGTTGATTGGTTTTCTTAAATTTTAAACCCGGATTCGCCAAATTTAACATTGCCATGGGGGAAATCATCATCAAAACTAGTGCCTGCATTCTTGGGAAGCATTGGCGGAACATCTCTGGCTGCAGTGATGTGCTTGATACTCTTCTATCGATATATAGACATCGAAGGAATAATGACAGAACAAGTGATTAGACATCATTGCATTATAGCTATTTTCTTCTAAATCCTTAAGCCATAGTCTAAAAATCATGTTTTTTTGCCATGAAAATTATAAAAATTCCGGCAATATTTTGAAAAAATCCATAGGGATTTTTGTAAATCCAATTCATAAGTTTAATTGCCTTAAACATTTTTGATGATGTTGAATCCATTTCCACCATCAAAAACATGATTCAAACACTCCATCTACAAGATTTTTAAAAATTTGTTTCCCCATATGCTGACCACTTTTGGAAAATACCCGACCTCGGTAGACTGCTCCAATTCTTAAAACTGGTCGTAATCGAGAGTTACGATAAAATTGTTTCTATGATTCTCTGCGAGGGAGAATTCCGAGCAATTTGTCTTTGATTACGAGTTTCTCATAGAAGCCACTGGAACTGTCACGAAAACAATATGCTCGGAAAAGGAGGATTTGGAGAAGCATATAAAGTATAATATCGAAAGTGGGTTTGATGGTTTTGTCTAAATATAAGAATGGTATTATTAAAGTGTGTTTCAAATTAATTCTAATAATTTCATCGATGAGCAGGGTATACTTCCAGATGGGAGGGATGGTGCCGTTAAGAAATTGAATGGAAGGGAGGCTAGTCAATCTGTGCAGGAGTTTTTGACACAAAAGAAGCTCCTCAGCAGCGTTCGTTTGCTCGGATGTTGCAAGCAAGGGCATGGCCGCTTGTTGGTATACGAGTTCATGTCAAATAACAGTCTTGACGAGCATTTGTTCGGTAGCTTACTGTCATCAATCCTCTGTGTTTTTCCACAAATCAAGTTGTTTTTAACACTTAGATGTATTGTTTCAATTATTAATGTCGAGAGCCACCACCTTGCCACAGCAACTCAACCTTCCCGCGGAGAGCCACCTACAAAGAACATTTATGCGACTAGCTCCATTGATGGCTCTTTACATGGTCTTACTCAAAGTTGGCCCAACAGTATAAATAATGCCTACGAAGGATGCCTATTAGAAGCTCATAATTTATTACTCACTTGTTCTCCCATGTGTGAAGGTCGATGTCACGCCCATGAGTCGTGTGTGTGATGTGCAATGAGTTGGGGTGACGTGCCTTCGATTAAGCACAATGAGCGGGCATGACGATTTGGTGGGCGATGAGTTGCTGAGCGGGTGAGTCGGTTGCGACGAACATTTGCGACAATGAGACGAGTTGGTGTGCGATGAGTTGGGTGGTAGTTAAACATGCCTAAGACACGAGTTGCGACGAGCTAAAATGAAGGTTCGAAAAACTGAAGTATGGAACATTGCAATGATGAGCTTATATGGTGCAAGGTTGGGTAAGTGGACATAGCAAACCATTCTATGGGGCCAAGCCGACGTGAAGTTGGGGAATGGATAGTCGAATTGGAAGGACGGTTTGGGCCAGATGACCCACATTACATCCATGGCATAGTGTGTAAGTGGAGGACACATGGGTGGAAAAAAAAACACAAGTTAAAACTTCAAAGTAAGTTCAAGGCATTCTCTAGACTTATACACGCAAGAAGGGTGAACAAACAAGAGGGCCAAAAGTGCAGGAAAATGGAGGGCTGCAACATTTGGCTAAAAAAAATAAAACCAAACCGGTGAGTTGCGGAGGGGTGCCCCTGCCTGGATGAGTTGTGGTAGGCAAACCATTGAGGCCGTTGTTGCACAGTGGGTCACGTTTGCCCAGACGAGCTATGGTGGTTGAACTGTTGTGGGCATCACTGCATGAAGGGACACATGTTCCCGGTGGGAGAACCGCTGAGGGTGTCACTGCACGAAGGGTCATGTCTACTAGGCGGGTGAACTACTAAGGGTGCTCCTACACGGAGTGGCAGTGTTAAACGATGAGGGAAACCCTAAACAATGGAGGGGTGTGACTGAATGAGGGCCACCCTAAATGGACCGAGCGACAAGGCTGAAGGAAGGGTGACCCGGGTGGGGTGACCTTGAACAACAGCCCGAACTGAAAATTGGCAGAATTGTAAAGGTGACTTGGGGTTGCCTAGAAAAGGCTATGATTGTATAAAATACTTGTAAAAGTGTATTATTATTATTTTTTGGGCATACTCAAACCAGGGAGTTTCCTCTCACTTTAAAAGAAGATTGTATCCGTTGTGCATATGTTTATCAACGATGATGATGAATGTATTTCCGTTGTGTTAAAAAAGATGAATTCTTAGTAAAATTTGAAAAATAATCGAACTATTGAATGTTAGGCGTAGTTCATACTTGAGAGTATTGGTGAAAAGAAATCGGGTAGCAGTGCCGAAACTGCCTTTATGTAGTTGAAAGACTATCGCCAGGATAGGTGCGTGAAGAATGGTTTTAGATCCCTTGATATCCGCAGGGCCTTGTTGAAGATTTGAAGAGAAAATGATCCCACTATCACTTCGTGACAAGTGGTATCAGAGGCATAGTCCTCTTGATCGATTTACAAGAAGGAGAAGTGTTACTACTATGCTTCGTGACAACTTTAGTAGAGGTGAAGCATTGTGCTTGGGGCAAGTTGAGTAACGAGACATGGCAAGGCGGGAAGAATGCCAAGGGAGGGTCTTGTTGACCTTATACTAGTTGGAGTTGATGAAACAAGAGAACCCACAGATTTGAGATGAACTTGTAGTCTTGGAAAGAAATGTTGAAGATGAACTTCTTCGACGTAGTTGGGCAATGGAGCAGGATGTAGATACAGTTTGCGATGATGAAGAAGAGGAAGTCATGATGTATGAAGATGTTGCAGATAGCATAACAATGTGAGAAGAACTTGAGGCACTTCTAATTGCTCAAGTTGAACCATGATCGTACATGTTGCAAACATTGGTGGATGAAGGCGCTCACATGGGGGAGCCTCATGATGAAGTAAGTATTACTATTATTACTTGTGTTTCATTGGATCTTTTGGAAGATGGGTCATATGCAGTGAAGGGAAAAGGAAATTTGCCAATGTGATGGACAACATTGCCATGGATGTCTACGATGAGAACTTGTATGGAGAAGCAAGGAATGTTGGTTGTTGGAGCAATTTGTGACCTCATGGCAAGGGGTACACATTCTTGTGACAAGGAAGGAACATGATGATAATTGCGGAGGATGGGTCATGCTTTAGCCATATGGAGCATCGGCTAAGTGCCTGCATGAATCATGGGAATATTGGAGAAAGGGCACACAATAGGAGTTTTGATGATACTTGGGTGGACTTCTTCATGGTCGAGACCAACAGGCAATCTTCGTGGACTTTTATTGGGGTAGCCATGATGGAAGGAACCTGTATGATATGATATGACTTGATGACATATATGGTTTGAGTGATCGAGGGCACTAAACTGGATTGAAGACTAGGATGAGATGACCGATATTGTGATGGGTCTACTTAGTTGGACAACATGGGTAGCTTGAGTCATGGACATCAAGTTGGATAGATTGAGCATGGTAGACACTATGCAGGGACATTATGCAGGTGCACTTGTAGAGATTTCACTTATGGGCATCCAATGAGGAGTGGAAAAGAAATGATGTTGTGCAAATTGATTTTCTGATGTGACATGGACACGTTTTACTTATGAGCCGATAGAGATGTTGTGCACTCTTGTGCAACAAGGCCATGGACTGATTGGATTTGTGAGCAGTCTATGAGAGCATTCCTACTACATGGAGAGCTCAAGCATCTTGCAATGAACTTTGAGGCTAAGACATGTATGCTTGGTGAGATGTTGGATGGAGATGATTGATGGAGCTCATGACGACTTGATATTGTTATAGCCATTGAAGACTTCATAGTATAGTGGGCTTGGATGATCGGATGCATTGAGGAGCTCAAGTCAGTGGTGTACATGACTTTGATGCAGTATGGGGTGCGTACTTTTGAGCACATTTATGGGTGTTCTTAGGAGAGTGAATTGATGGGGATGATCAAGATAAGACACTTTGGAGTTGATGGAGTTGCAGTGATGGTGATGCCTTGGTGGCAACACTTGGGCATGGGTTGAGCTGAGACTCAACCTCTTTTCATACATGGAGGCTCATTGGTTTATGACCATGGGCACCACATGGATAATGAGACATGTGTATACTTGTTCCTTTGGCAGAATTGAGGGATGGCACATTACAAATATGATGGAGGTTGCTACATGGGCATGGATGTGGCACATTGAGAGTCGATTTGATAAGAGGATCTCTTCATTTTGAGTAGATGGATCTTACACAAATATGGATGATGATGTTGGGATAGATGCGACTGATTGACATGCATCACATTGATGCCAATATCATGAACAACATGTTACGAATGAGATGGAGGCCAGTTCATGGACCCGAACATGGCTTACTTACATTTTGATGGAGATGGAATGGATTCTTGATCGAGTTGATGTTGTGAAAGGATGTTGAGAGAAATGACTAATGATGCCATGAGCAAGTGCATTCTCATGGTTAGGACGCAACAATTGGATTAGCTACGTAACTAGTTCGATTCATGGGTGCTAAAAGTGTACTAAGAGATGTTAGGGTTGTGTTGGAATATCATGGCAGCAGTTCACACGGTGACGATACATGATGGGGTTGACACAATATATGTTGCAGTGATAGCATGTAGCTTGACTTGGAGGGACCAGCCTTCCACGATGGGACAACATGTAGAGATTGTGACATATGTGGTTAATGATCATGGATTTAGGAGACATTCCTATACATGGAGACATGAATGTTGATGGTTTGTGCGATGGCAGAGCAGAGGTGGGCAACATGGACATTTTGGATGTTGGAGCAAGTGACACTTTGCAATGTTGTATGATGGTGTTGTCGAGGACGACATCCTTTTAGAGTGAGGGAGTATGTCACGCCCATGATTCGTGCATGGGATGAGTGAAGAGTTGGGGAAACACACTCTTGGTTAAACACGACGAGCCGGCGCGACGAGCAAGTGCGATGAGTCGATGAGCAGGTGTGTCGTTTGCAACGATGGGACGAGTTGGTGTGTGATGATTTGGGCGGTCGATAAAATGCACTCGAGACACGAGTTGCGACAAGCCAACAGGGAGGGTCGAAAAACCGAATAGTCAAAACAATGGCTAAGTATGGAACATTGTGATGGTGAGCTTATACAGTGAACAGTTAGGTAAGTGGACCCAACGAGCCATTGTGTTAGGGCAAGCTGACATGAAGTTGGGGCATGGATATCTGAATTGGAAGGTTAGCCTAGGTAGGCCAACCCACATTACATCCATGGTGAAGTGTATAAGTGGAGGACGCATGGGTGGAAGAAAGAAAACAAGTTCAAGCTTCAAAGTACGTTCAAGGCATTCTTTAGACTTGGACGAGCAAGAAGGGAAAACAAACAGAGGGTCGAAAGTGCATGTGGATTGAGGGTCGCACCACTTAGCTAAAAAATAGAAAACTAAATTGGCGAGTTGGGGAGGGGCGACCTTGCCCAGCTAAGCTGCGGCGGGCAAACTGTTGAGGGCGATGCTGCACGATGGGGCATGTATGCTCAAACGAGCTGTGGCAGGTGAGCCGTTGAAGGTGCCGCTGCACAGAGGGGCACGTCTACTCGGCAGGCAAACTGCTGAGGGCGTCACTGCAGAGAGCGGCACATTTTCCCAACAGGTGAACCATTAAGGGTGCCGCTGCACGAAGGGGCACTATTGAACGACGAGGGTGACCCTGAATGATGGAGGTTTGCGGTTGAATGATGGCCACCTTGAAAGGAGTGAGGGGAAAGGATGAACGAAGTGCGACCCAGGTGGGGCAACCCTGAACGATAGCCCGAACTGAAAATTGGTAGAATTGTAAAGGTCACTTGGGGCTGCTTAGCAAGCGCTATGATTGTATAAAAATACATGTAAAAGTGTATTATTATGATTTGGGTAGACTCTAAAGAGGGAGTTGCCCCTCCCTTTAAAAGAAGATTGTATCCGATGTGCATATGTTTATCAATGATGATGATGAATGTATTTCCACTGTGTTAAAAAAGATGGACGCTTAGTAAAAGTTGAAAAATAATCTAAGTGTTGAATGTTAGGCGTAGTCCATACTTGAGAGTATTGGTGAAGAGAAATCGAGTAGCGGTGCCGCACCTGCCTATGTGCAGTTGGAAAACCACCGTCAGGATAGGGGCGTGACAGTCGAGGTCTCGAGGTGGACTATTTCATACGCTACTCAACTTATTGAGTTTTCACGGGGACCAGACTTCCCACATAAGTTCTCTAGATTTGGCGCAACATGTATGTTGATTGGTTTTCTTAAATTTTAAACCCGGATTCGCCAAATTTAACATTGCCATGGGGGAAATCATCATCAAAACTAGTGCCTGCATTCTTGGGAAGCATTGGCGGAACATCTCTGGCTGCAGTGATGTGCTTGATACTCTTCTATCGATATATAGACATCGAAGGAATAATGACAGAACAAGTGATTAGACATCATTGCATTATAGCTATTTTCTTCTAAATCCTTAAGCCATAGTCTAAAAATCATGTTTTTTTGCCATGAAAATTATAAAAATTCCGGCAATATTTTGAAAAAATCCATAGGGATTTTTGTAAATCCAATTCATAAGTTTAAGTGCCTTAAACATTTTTGATGATGTTGAATCCATTTCCACCATCAAAAACATGATTCAAACACTCCATCTACAAGATTTTTAAAAATTTGTTTCCCCATATGCCGACCACTTTTGGACAATACCCAACCTCGGTAGACTGCTCGAATTCTTAAAACTGGTCGTAATCGAGAGTTACGATAAAATTGTTTCTATGATTCTCTGCGAGGGAGAATTCCGAGCAATTTGTCTTTGATTACGAGTTTCTCGTAGAAGCCACTGGAACTGTCACGAAAACAATATGCTCGGAAAAGGAGGATTTGGAGAAGCATATAAAGTATAATATCGAAAGTAGGTTTGATGGTTTTGTCTAAATATAAGAATGGTATTATTAAAGTGTGTTTCAAATTAATTCTAATAATTTCATCGATGAGCAGGGTATACTTCCAGATGGGAGGGATGGTGCCGTTAAGAAATTGAATGGAAGGGAGACTAGTCAATCTGCGCAGGAGTTTTTGACACAAAAGAAGCTCTTCAGCAGCGTTCCTTTGCTCGGATGTTGCAAGCAAGGGCATGGCCGCTTGTTGGTATACGAGTTCATGTCAAATAACAGTCTTGACGAGCATTTGTTCGGTAGCTTGCTGTCATCAATCCTCTGTGTTTTTCCACAAATCAAGTTGTTTTTAACACTTAGATGTATTGTTTCAATTATTAATGTCGACTAGTCAGGCTTTCAAATACTTGTATTGGAGCTCCACAGGAGAGATACGAAATGTTTTGAGTTGGGAAAATCGTTTAAAGATTATAGTGGGCACAGCACGAGGACATGCATATCTACACGAGGATTCCAACATTCGCATTGCACAGAGATATCAAATGTCCGAAATATCATATTTCTGAATGGCTCGATTATTTCCAGAAGTTGATACCCATGTTTCTACCGGAAGATTTGCAGGAACAATTTAAGATTTGCAATTCATTTCTTTATTTACATCGCAAGTTGTGCAATTCAGTTATTCTGATAAGATCTTCTCAACTGTCAAACCCAAGCATCTATTTACAGTTTTCACAATTTTGTTCTGATGTAGAGGCTACACTGCCCCTGAATATGCATCCATGAAAAACTAACGGTATTGTGGTTCTGGAGATCCTGAGTGGGAGAAAGTCTGTGGATGCAAGATTGGATACCTCTATGCAGTTTCTTTTGCAATGGGTGCCTCTCTGGTTTATTAGATAAATTTGGTTTGATAATTATGATAAGAAGTTCATATACAATCACGCGATTCAAAACCATGTATTGATGATTTTGCTGATGGTGCAGGCTTGGAATCAATTCCAACATTATCAAGTTTTTGATATTGCTGACTTGTCATCAGAGGGGTACTACCCAAGAGAGCAGACACTTAGACTGATCACAATTGCAATTCTCTGCACTCAAGGCCCGGCCCGGCCAATGGGCGTTATGGCCCGCAATGTCAAGGGTTGTTTCGATGCTAACTAACAATTCAGAGATTGCCAATCAGCCAACAGAACCGGATCTCATAGACGACGGTGCAGGGAGAACTGTTAATTTTACTACCACATCTTACTCTCGAAGCATCTCATAGATGTTGAATTTATCTAGAACAATTTATCTGGAATATTTTGAAATTTGAAATCAATAAAATCAATTCTTTAACCTAATGATTAAAATTGAGTCAATTGTTTAATTTCTTACGTATGAAATAATTTAATCTCCTAATTATGAGATTCCGAAATATTTCCATATGCTGCCATTAACATAAAAATGCGATCAAACGATCAAATGCCATCTCCCAGATGTATGACACTGTCCTTATTTCCCATTAGTCCCAAATTCCCATTAGTCCCAAGTAACGTTACTTAACGCAATATAGTGATATGGGATTTAACCCTAAGTTTTATAGGGTGAAACTACGAGATGGAGGTTCAAATCTCATTAAGTATATGGCCTGTTGTATCTTGGTTAGAAGAGTAGGCTACCGACAAGTAGACGTTTAGGTTCTTGTTGAGGTATAAGCTAATTGGTATTGTGTGCTACTTACAGGCTGTTGCACCTAACGTAGATTTATAATGGCAGCCAATTAAATTTGATCTGAATCTGTTCTTATCCTAAATTAAAAAAAAAAAGCGTTAGTCAAAACAAGCTTTGACTTCCAGAAGTGGCAGCATACACATACATTTTTAGGTCTGCGCATAATATGGTTTGAATCATAGCTGACAATGTTTGGATTGGAAAACTTTGGTATCTATCTTGCCGTATTAAGGGCGGATAAAGTCCAGACATGTTTCTAATTATTACGAATATTTCGTGAGGATGATGTTACCTCACGTGACCGTACCGATTTTTGTTTGAAGATATTGTTTTCGGTCAATTGATTGTTACCTGACAGCGTATTGTAAGTTTAATTAAATTTCATTTAAGTTTCCTGAAAGAAGTTTGTTCGCAAGGTAATTCTTTCACTAATTAGTTTTCTCAATGTTTATTTGGAGTCAAAGAGTAAACCCGAACCGATTTTAACCAAGTCAGTGTTTTTATGCCATTTGCATTTACACGTTATAGTTATGCCTTTTTAGCTCCTATTAGATCCTAAGAAAACGGGCTCATAACCAAGAAAAAGAATTGTTAGGGCATTACTCGAGGACCAATTATAATAATAAAGGTATGAACATGTGTGATATTAAATGAGTTATGTTTTTTTGGGAATGTGGTATCGATAATTCATTGACCCATAATATTATAACAAAGCCTATTTACAAATTAAGAATATCTCTCAACATTTAGTAGTAATTTATTTTAATTAGACTCATTTCAATATAAGTAATATTTTAAGATACCTACATCAAAACATACAAGAAAAAAATCTCATAGATCAATAGAAAAATGTTACTGACCATCCTAAAACTTGATGAATCATGTTATTTGATTTCAAATTAATTTTTGCAAGAGCGTTTAATGCTTATGGAATTAACCTCTAAAGGGGATGTAAACAGTGTAAATGTTGATGAGATGGGAAGTTGGAGGTTCTTCCTGCCACATCTGGACTAGATTCAACATTAATGGCATAGCGGACTGTGGCATGAGCAGGTTCATTATTACATGCAAGTGTACAATTGGCAAGGTGGTATGGCTTCTTTATATGTGAGGTATGTTTGAGTTTTTGGTATTTGGAGATGAACACTCGAGAGAAGGTGAGGCTCACACCTTTCTATCCCTAGTTCTAGTAGGTAGTTCGTTCAGTGGAAAGAGTGACTTTGGATTTTTGGAGAATTACTTGTGTTTACACTTGTTCTCACTCCAAGCTCTCTCCCTATTGTGGTAGGTAGCTTGTTCAGTGGGAAGTGTGAATTTGGATTTTTGGAGAATTACATGTGTTTTCATTTGTTTTCACTCCAGGCTCTGTAATTTGTGTTGGTGAGGTTTCTATCTATTTGCATTTGTGTTTCTTTTTATTCCTTTGCCTTGTGTTGTTTTCAAGGTGATTTTCAATTCCTTAGGTGGTTTGTGTTGTTGGGGATACTCCCCTTATCATCTATTGTGGATTTCTTAGTAGTTTTTAGAAGTTGATGGTCCTTCTGGTTCATGGGGGTCTCTATTTTTGAATTTATAATCAAACAAAGTCCCTAGACACGAAATATTGTTTATTTTAAGACTTGAAAATGGTATTGGGAATTTTGGAAAGTGCTATGTGAAATCCTTCAGAAATGTTTTGGGTTACTTGTTAATTATATGCTTAGTTTTATCTAAATCGTGTGTGGGTAGAATTATATGTTTAATGGTGTTGGGTTGTGAGGGGTTTGTTGAAGGTGGTGACTCCCCATCTGTCCTTTTTGTAAATTTGGTAGGTTCTAAATTAATTATTAGGAGATTTGGGGATGACTTAGTGGTTTTAGGTTTAGGGAGTCAACCTAGAGAGTTTGTTAGGGTGTCTTGTATTCCCTATTGTTCTTTTACAGGTCATGGCTTCCCAACATGTCCTCTCTCTACAACAATGATGCCTCCTAGATAATGCACAAACTAAAGAAGGGGAGGAGGTGGCCTTGCCTCTTCAAGATAGAGAAGGGTCGGGCTCTTTACTTATGATTATGTAGCTAAATATTTTAATGTTGTTCGTCCATATTTGGGAAAGGAAATTAATTGGTTGGAATCTCAAGACGAAATCAAACCCAAAGTTCTTTCTAACTCAAAGTTGGTTGATGATGCTTGGAAAAAATATTCTTGGATCAAGTTATTATAGGTGCAAGAAGAAACAAGTTTTGAATCAACAAATTCTCACCTTGTTGAGGTTAGTCCTCAAAGATAAGTAGGTGGAAAGCTATAATATTTTCTTCTCTAGAGAACATTAAAATAATACTTCATAATCAATGATTCTACTTGGACAAATTGGATTCTTGTTTGTCATGTATTGAGAGTCACATTGTGGGTGATTCAAAGAAAGATGACCTTTCATATCCCAGGTTCAAGTGCTCAAGTGCCAAGAACAATTTCTTCTTCTAAGAATGGTTAATGTTGCTAAGATTTGGCAGTGTTGGGTGGGCATCTATGTTCTTTGGCCTCAATCATGTTGTCGCTAAAAAGATGGTGTAACCTACAAATATGGTGTCTGTGTCACTAATGCTTCATAACGATTATGGTGGGCCTTCCTTCTCTAGGTCTTCACAAAACTTTTTGTAATTGTTGTGATATTTTGTTTGGCCTCTCATGTTAAATTTTGTTGATAATAGTGTGTATCCATGAAGAGTTATGTAGTTGGTTTGCGTTTTCAATCTCTTAGTTTTGACAATGGCCTTATTGTCATTTCCAATTTTCTATGCATTACATGAAAAAACATTGGATTTGGGATTATATCTTGTAATAGCTTGGATTCAAGATGATGTAAACTTGGATCGTAGTTTCTTTGTGGATATATGAAATTGTAAATAAAAACTAATAAAAATATTTTAAAGAACCTTCTAAATCGCTTATATATACATGTTTTTTCTTATTAATGTAAAAACCTCAGTTAATTTTTATTTTTATTTTTAATTTCTGCCACCAATATAAATATTATATTTGTGTATGAAATTGTTGGTGCCCAAAAACCCAAAACGAATGCCTGCCCGATTACGTTGTGTTTTACAATTAGGAATATATGTATTTGGAAGAATACCTATTATTTTAGTGAGTAGAGAATAAGATTCAATTCCGTTCCTATAATTTCTTAAAGTTGAAAGTTCGGATTAATTTTAATAATGAATAAAAAAAATGATTTACTTATTTATTGATATTTTTATTAGTTTTAATGCGAATCTCCTACATGTCAGGTTAATTTTGATTATATAAGTGATTCACCATCGTCACTTTTTCCAAATAAAAAAATAAATCCATAATTTAATAAAAACTAAACCTTACACAAATATATAATTTTATATAAGTAGTTTATTTTTAATATATAAAATTGATATTTTTTTAGATAAAAAGTATTAAAAGTTAATCACACAATATATATTTATATAAATAATTTATTCTTATATATAAAATTAATTATTTCAAAATGAAAAGTATTATAAAGTTAATCACATAATATTATGTGAGATCATTAAAGGTAACTAATTATTAAAATGAAAGTGAGATCATTAAAGATAATTAATTATTAAAATGAAAGTGAGAAGAATGGTTATAAAAATACTTAGATTTAATATGAAATTACTCAAAAATGGTTAAGATTGTAAAATAATAAAAAAACTAAAATGAAAGTTCGAAGAATGGTTATAAAAATACTTAGATTTAACATGAAATTATTCAAGAGTGGTGTATGGGATTCTTAAATGATAAGAACATTATTTGATAAGAACATTATTTGCTGAAGTTTTATAAGTAATGAAAAAAAGGAGGCGGGGTTTACATTCTAGTATAAAATATAAAATAGATGCAAGTGTAATGTAAGTATGTAAATAGGTGAATAGTGCTTCGTAACTTGCAATCCTTAGGTGAACTGGAAAATGGAGAGAGGAGATTTGAACCCTAATGCAGCCGCCTCCTCTGTGCCCTCGGCCTCTGTCCGGCCTCGGCTCTCTGTCACTGGAGGGGACATGCCTTTCCAGATCTGGAGGTCGGCGCATTCCCCATCTCATTTGAAATAGGTTTTATGCAGAATCCCTGAGCCGGCGCCGATTCCAGACAATGAAGCTGCCGCCACCACCGCTGCCTCCCTGCTCTCGCCTGCTGCTCGGCCCCTGAGCGATCCTGCGGAGGAAAGGGGGGCTCGTTTCAGGATCTACAGGAGTGAATCTGAGTTGTTGCTTCATGCGAAGGTTGAGCCGCAGGAAGGGGCGATCTTCCATGTGTTAAGCACAGGCACGAATAGTTGCCAGGGCTGTTCTGGTTTCTTCACTGATATGGGGCCTCTCTTCAGATCAGACACCCTTCCCTTTGCTACGTTCTCGAGCTGGAGCTACAGATGTCTTAGGCAGAAGATGTCTCTTCTACCGCTGCCTCCTTGGCGTAAAGAGTTGGGAAACTCAAAAGATTCTAGTCCTGTGCTGATCCAGAACTCTTCGGAACATTCCTCTGCCCCATTTCAGGTTCAAATCACACAAATTCTGGGCAAGACCATTCTGCAATGGGTAAACTCTACAGATCTTGTGCAGAACCTCAAAGCAAATTTGGAGCACAGACTTGGGATTCCCTCAGCTCTACAGAGGCTTCTTTTCCAAGGTAAACAGCTCGATGATTAGTTTCCTCTCTCTTTTTACAGCATCAAAAACAATAGCTCTTTAGTGTTTTCCTTTCATTTGAGAGGTGGAGCTGCGGGTCAATCTTCTTCCGCTCCTCCATTCTCCTACAAAGCTGCAGTCAGCTCTGAGATACCAGCTTCACCTGAACCTCCCAAACCCAAGCCTTTTTTGGTTGACAAGTTGGAGGAGGTTCCCTCTGTTGAGATCTCCTACTCTGACCTGGCAGACCACACCCAAAAATTTGCTGAAAGGGGCATCATATGCAGATTCAACGGGCTCTGGCCACGCTCAAAGGATCTTTATGACTGGATCAAAGACAACTAGACTCATCGCTGCAAAGTTCATTTCTGTGCAAAGGGATACTTCATAGTGCTGTTCAATCTCATCGAGCACTACGAAAAAGCCTTAGAAGAAGGCCCTTGGTTCATGGGTACAACAGGCCTCTTCTTGACTCCATGGTTCCCAAACTTCGACCCAGCCTCAGCAGTCATCACTAAAGCCCCTGTCTGGATCAGACTTCCCAACCTCCCAATTCACTTGTGGCGGACAGAAGTATACAGGCAAATAGGCAACACCTTGGGCTGCTTCTTAATGGGAGACTACGCGAGGGAAATGCAAGGGCTCTATACATATGCCAGAGTATGTGTGGAGCTAGATTTAAGCAAGCGACTGCCAGAGCAAATCAATCTCAAGATCAATGACTCTGTTTGGACTCAGATTCTAGACTACGAAAACACTGCCTTCCGATGCCACCATTGTCACCTAACAGGGCACCTGCAGAACTCCTGCCCTTCGCTGGCAGCAAAAATGAAAAAGGGCTTCTTTGCTAAAACCAAGCCCAAGCGTTGGGCTCCCTGTCCTCCACCGCCAGCCGGAAGCTCTAGCTCCCCAAGTTCGGAGGATGAGGAAAGCGATCCAAAACCGGACCAGATGCCTCAGCCGATGGATCAGCCTTCGGATTCGAAGGGACACTCCCCTGTTACAGCAATCTCCCAGAAACGCGCACATGAGACTTCCTCCTCTGATTCAGAAAAGGAGTGCCCGAAGATCGAGAATTCCAGCTTGCAAGTTGTTTTAGCTCATTCTCCCGAGGTTGGCTGGACAAAAGTCAACAAAAAGAAAGGGAAAAAACTCTGTGTTGTAGCTTCTGCCCCTGTGGGGTAAAACCCTGTCAGTCTGTCTTTGCTCTCGAGTTATTTGTGGTAACTATGAGTTTGCTTCTTTCTTCCGGGACCGAGGTTGATGGATCCATCATTTCCGGTCTGACGGTTTCTTGCATCTTATGATTGTACTATATTTTTCTTTTACTTAATAGATTTAGCCTTTACCGAGAAAAAAAAATGTAAGTATGTAAATAATTTTAAATGTTAAGTCAATTAAAAAACAATAAAAGTTATAAACAATTAAATGTTGGTTAAATTAATAATAAAAAATTAAAAGTAATAATAAAAATTTAATAGTAATAAATAAAAAGTTAAAATTAATATAAGCATAGTATCGTTAATGAGTGTAAACATTTAAATGGTAGCTCAATTAATAATAAAAAGTTAAAAAAAAAAAAAATTTAATTTGTTATATTTTGATTTCGTTATTATTTTGTGTTTTATTACAACACCATGGGCCAATACCTTGGCTTATCAATGCCCAAAAACCATAACTTATTTCACAATCAAAATATTTTATAACAATATGACAAGATTCTTAACAATGGATATTCACGCGAGGATATTATTGAATTGTAAATAGGGATTTTTACAATACCATTTGCTAATACCATGGATTATCAATACCACATGCCCAGAAAATATAATTTCTTTCACAATCAAAATATTTTATAACAATATACAAGAGTTTTAACCATGGATATTGACCACTACTTTTTCATTGATATTATAAATTTTTAAATAGGCTTTGTTACATATCATGAGCCAATATCATGACCTATGGATACCACATGTGCAAAAATCATAACTAATTTTACAGAGAAATTATTTTATAACAATATGAAAAGATTCTTATCGGTGGATATTCACCCCACTTTACCATGGATATTATTAACATTTAAATAGGCTTTGTACAATACCATGGGCCAATACCATGGATTATCAATAGCCCATGCCCAAAAACCATAACTTATTTCACAATCAAAATATTTTATTTTAATTTATTTCTATAACATTTTTTAAATTAAATCTAAGAGATAATAGGTTATAATTAATTTAGAGATATATCTTAACCCTCTATCCTCGTGATTGCTAAAAATATTCCAATATAAATTAAATAAGGGTATTAATAAAATTAAAAAGGTTTTAATAAAACTAAAAATGAGATCCATCTTAACAAAAGATCTAAACAATGAGAGCAAGAAAAGCTACTAACAATAATAGAGGAAATATAGTGCATGATTTTTTTAAGTTTTTCATTATTGTATTTTCTTTGACATATTTGATCTAAATATAAGTTTAATATTTTTAACAACATGAGTTTTTTTTTTTTTTTTTTTTTTTTTTAATTTAGATAGTTTCTTAAACACAATACAATGGGATCAAATTTAAGGGGCTGGGGTGAGAGGGAGATATGATAGAGTTGAACTGGAGGGGGGAGAGAAAGGATGAAGAGAGAGAGTTGTTGAAAAATGTGCAACAAGAAATGTTAAATTTAGAATGTGCTAAAAATAAACCTGCTAAAAGTAGCATGTCTAAAATAGCATGTCTAGAAACAGCAGTTTGGCCAGTGAGGTCATTGGCCACATTGGGTGAGAGGTGAAACTGCTAAAAGTAGAAACTTCTAAAAATAGCATTTCTGGGTCCCTTCCTATTTATAGCAGTCCCTAGTCTATCTATAGGAAGTAAAATTAATTTTGGTCTTAACAACAGTTAGAAATATTAATTAATTAATCTCCATGAGTTAATTAGTTATGGAAAATTAAACTAGAATTCTTTGTGAGATCATGCAATTATTTTCTCCCTTGATTAAGGAATTTATCCCTTGATTAAAAGAGATAAGATTCAGTTCTATAATGAGAGAATCATTAGACTTAGTTTTAACTAGTCAAGTCCAATTAGATTATTTTAACAAGTTGTTAAAATAATAAAATATAGTTTGTTAATGCTTGCATGTAAGTGACAACTATTATTTTAGATAACTGAGGATTCACTCATGGATAACTGTTGCAAGTCAGTTCTGTCAAAGACCCAGTTGAGATCAGATGTGGGACATTGTACTATCAGATGCTTAACTATTTCTAGTAAATAGTTTTTGCATGGTTGAGGAACTAGTGTTCTCTATGACTACGTAGTTGGACTTGAGGTGACAGTAGGTATGATCAGGCCAAATTTCAACTTATATAATGAGGCCTAGGTAGTCCATGATTTTCATCTTTTGATTGAAGATCATCAAGATGTTCTGATTACAGAAAGAGCAAGATAGCTATTGAGCTGATTCTTTTTGTATGTGGTTGAGGATCTCCACTTGATTGATAATACATGGTTGGGGTTTTATGCTAGTGCTTTCCCCTGGATATTGTTGGCTAGTTGAATTGTTTATTAATTAAACAATCAAGTACCACATTAATTGTCAACCTGGGAAAGTCTTTTTATTCCAAAGGCTATTGTGTACTGTATGTACTTAAATTCTAAAAGCATTAAGAGCTGTAGTATACGTAATTCTTACGCTAAGTTATCACAGTGCTGATAAAATAAAGATAATCAATTAAAATTACAAATCTGGAAAGCAAAGAGATGGATGCTCTGTTGGCAGAGGATCAGGACCCTATCCTCCAGGTGAGGACGTTCAGCACCTGCCCCTGGAATTAGATTGCTAATGCACACTGCACTCGAATTCACCAGTGAAATACACTTGCATAACTTCAAACAATTAATAAAACAGAGTGCTAGCAAAACAGAATTACAAGAGGTAATGCTACAGAATCCGAACAGAGTATCTGCAGAAAGAAACTATCACACACTTACACACTTGACAGCAAAGTAAATGGGTGAATCTTGTGAGGAAGGTGAGCCCAGTCCCTCTCACAAGATTCCCCAGAACATGGAAAATAGCTTAAATGCTCAGAACATTCTTCTATTCATCTGTCAAAAGATTCGAATACAATAAAGTTCAGACTTGCTGATATTCTCAAAATTTCACTTACAGACCATCCTCCCTTGACTAATGTAGATGTCTCCTCTTTATAGAGGAGACATCTATTACAATAGATTGTTACAGTTCATTCGGTTAACCCGTTCAATCAAAAATAAGAATTACAGAAATGCTATTGCAACAGTATGATAATATGTTCTTTCTTAGGTTCTGCCTGTTACACAACTGGTAACCATCTTCGACCGTCTTCTTGGGATTTTCGCATTCCTTCACCGTTTCCCCATACTATTCTGGTTTTAAGTCCTAGTAACTGTGTTCTACCCGCTTTAGACAGCTGCTTGATCAGCCACGTCAGCGTTCCTCAAATAGTTGCCGTTGTTGTTCCCAGCTATTGCAAAATACCCCGCTTTAGATGGTTTCTGTTGTTGACTGTAGCAACTGCGTAGTTGCTGCTTCTGGTGTTGCAGCAACTACATAGTTGCTGTTTCTGGTGTTGCAGCAACTGCGTAGTTGCTGTTTCTGGTGTTACAGAAACTATAGGTTATAATTCCTGCAGGCTTAAGACAATTACTTGGCAACTTAGTCAGCTTTCCAAAGATAAATACAAAGATACTCACGAATATGCAATGAACAATTAAACATATAGATATGCGAGAAGTTACTTCATACCTTGGGGTGATTAAGTCATTGTGTAATCAAAGCTTATAACTTGTGACTGAAAAGGATAATATTATGATGAAAATATAAGGTCAAAATTGGTCAATTCTGGGTTCTAACAGATATATCTTGTGTTATGTGTGATTATTTATCTTGATCAGTTATGCATGTTTCTACTTGATGTTGCTCATGAATTTGATTATGATTCTACTTAATGTTTTGTAGAAGTAGAACAAGTATTATGCCTTAGAAAATTGCATATATTGGTTTGTTCTACAGGTGAAATTTCTACATGATATCAGACCTAACTGATTTGTAGAAAAATTCTGCAAAAGTGATGGTGGGGAAAGAGAGAGAGAGTGATGGAGGGGAAATAGAGTCAGTTGGAAGAAAGGGAGAGGGATGAAGGAAGAGATAGAGGAAGGGAGAGAGAGAAGAAGACACAGAGGGAGAGGAAGGAAGAGAGAGAGAAGGAGAGAGGGGGAGAGAGAGACAAATTTGGAAGGGAAGAGATGGAGAAAAGATGAAATACATAGAGAGATATAGGTGGAGAGAGAGGGGGAGTGACAAGGGAGAGATAGAGAGAGAATGAAGGTGAGAGGAGAGGATGGAAGTCAGAGAAGAGGAGATGAGAGATATAGGGGAGAAGGGGAAGAGAGAGGGGAGATAGGGAGGAAGATAGTGAAAAATTTTGAGGGAAGAGAGGGAGATTTATGGAGGAGAGAGACAGAGGGAGGTGGTTGATAAAGGGAGAGAGAAGAAGGAAGAGGGAGGACTCAGGAGAAAGGAGAGAGAGAGAGAGAGATGGATTGGAGGGGGAGAGAGAGAGAGGGAAGAAGAAATAAAGAGGGAGAAAGATGGAAAGAGAGGAGTGACAAGGTAAAAAAGAAGAGAGAGTGAGGGAGAGAGGAGAGGGATGGGGAAGAGAGAGAGAGGGAGAGGGAGCAGCAGTGAGTGAGATAAATAGATATGTAGAGAGATTGTGTATGTTTAGGGGGTGATATAGAGAGAGGGAATAAGAAAGAGACACACGTATACAAATATATATATTATATAGTATCATATAACCAACCTAGATCTATCAACCGCTCAGAGGGATCAAATCTTAGGTGAAAACATTTCCTCAAGTTTTGCACTCAAAAAATAAGCTCGCACCGCAAGAGATTCGATCCCTCTTGGAAATTGATATATCAGAGATTAAATAGATCTAGACAGTTTAATAAATTATTAAAAAAAATTATATTTAAAACTTTTGAAATATATTATGTTATTGTTAGAGTCGAATATATATCTATATAGATAAAATTAATTAATTTTTTGAAATTTCTATATATATTGAAAGTTCCCATATGTATTATTTTTTAATACGAGCTTCAATATGAGTGAAAACGCAGAGAAATCTATTGATTTTAAAATTTTGAATAATGTTAATAAATATTTTAATATTTAATAATATATTTAAAAAGTGGGTAGTTGAAATATTTATGGAATGAGTGTAATCATATTAAAATACGGGAGATGTTGTTCTATAAAGTATATTAAAATAATAAATAATATTTACATTAACAAAATAAAAAAATTTAATAATTAAAATAAGCTTTCAATGTTGACAATAAAATTATTATTATTATTATTATTATTGATATTACAACTTAGTTGGAGTGTTGTATTGCATAATATACGAGATTTAAAGCTCAGATCCCCATGGTTCAGGCTATTACAATCCAATATGAAGGATAATTGTCATTCATTTTGTTAGTGTAGAATCATCAATATGCACATTGAGTAAAATATGTCAGCATCAAATATGTAGAGAAAGTGATTAATTTCTTTCCACTTTCAAATATGAGGGGAGGTGTATTTAAAAATATACTAATAATTTTAAAAACATTTTGATGTGGAGAATGTGAACCATAAATAGAATATTTCAATGGTTATAATGAGTAAACTATTTCAATGTCAAATATGTATATATTATATAAAACAAATGAAAAATATGTATATATTATATGGAACCAATGAAATTAGAAAATTATTTTACAATTAAAAATTTCATTGTTATGTTGCTCAAAATGAATCAAATGTTTAATTATTTCCACATTCAACATGGAGCTGACACATAGTTTGTATATATTTTGAATTAGCATAAATCTATTTTAACGTCAAATCTATCAAGTTCCAAGAGGAATCAAATCTCTTAAGTTGCAAACATTTTTTTAAATTTTACACTCTAAAAAAGGAAATTTGCAACTTAAGAGATTTGATTCCTCTAGAGGCTAGATAGATATTAACATTGATATATGTTGATCTAAAGTCTCACACAAATTATTCCAATGTTTTATCGATTCATCATAATTTAAGAAACATAAGCACTTCAAAAAATATTAATTTTCAAGCACATCTAATAATATTATAATATAATATTAATTTCAAAATTATAATTTTCAAATTTTTCTAATAATATTATAACTTCCTCAATGGGGATGGCAAAGGATGGTAACGATGCCCAATGCATGTTCATTTATTGTTCCTCCATGCAACATCAATGACCACAAAGCGTGTTGGGAAAGCAACACTTGGTGCTATGAGCGAGAACATTCTTGAGGTGACTTGGTGTATCACAAAGTTGATTTTGGTGATTGTGTCCATTTGTTAGAATTGGGAGATGAGTGTTCAACTTTTCGGGGGAATCACATTCTGAGGAGAATAAAGAGGCTTAATAGGCGAGCCTTTCCTCTTCTTTGGCCTATGGTTGTTCCTATTAGACGATGGAAAGAGAAAGCTTATCGTAGTTTGGATGCCAATGGTAATGCATAAGTCAATTTTCGATCTTGGCTTGCAACGAATTCTGGAGACGAAAGCCAATTTGAGACTGGTACGAAGAAAGGCAGTCTTTGGCATGGGGTTGCTCTTTGGCTTGGGTAATGGTGACAAGACTTTCTCCTTTTTGCATGTATTTCTATTTCGTTTGTCATATGTTGATTTCAACATGTGGTTTACATAGTTTGATTAGGCATATATTGAGGTAGTGAAGCTGGAGAAGTGGCCCTCTAGAACTTGTTGGTGGCCTATGCAGTCATCTTCCTTTTAACACCCTATCATATGCGGTTGGAAGGCCTTTAATTTTTCTAACACTGGGGCTATTCGAAGGTTGGTGACTTTTTCTACTATCGGAGGAATGAGGAGGCTGAGTAGGATGGTTGGTGGCTAGTTCAAGGTGATCATTTTATCTTCATTTAGTTCCAAGGAGATAAGAAGCAACAAATTTTGTGTTTTTTATTTGTGGTGAGGTGTGGTCTAATTAGGGTGGTAGCTAGAGTATCTCGTGATTAGTCCATTAGGGTGGTGGGGAAAGAACCCTATTGTGTAACTTAGAGTTGTTTTGGGTTAGTTTGTGAACCTAGGAATGGCAGTCAAGGGATAAGTGGGGGTGTGTTGATTCATTCATACGAGGCATGTGCGTGTGGTTGAGGTTGAGGTGTGGGAAGGACAATTACTAGCTTGCAAAATAGTAGGGGGTCGAGATGGACCCTTAAAGGCATATCCATGTTGCAGCAAAGGGGTAGGCCTAAGCGTGGCATTGGACATAGGGAATAGGGTGCAAGGCATAAAGTTGGCCCACCAAAGGACGATGAAGAGTTGGACCAACTACATGGCATTTGCCCTAGGCAAGTGGATTTTCCACCCCCATTTGACTCAGTGGAGGCTCAAATCCGTCAAGTGCAAGTGACGGTTGATCAATTGACACATGATAGGCATAATGACAGAAACGATGTCATCAACTTCCTCAATGACATTTAACATAATCAATGACATATCCTTGATCAACAAGACTCCCTTTGAGGAGGTCTAAAGAGGATCTAGGAGCAGATGGATAGCTTTGAAGGGTGAACAATACACATGGGATCTCATGTTCATGGGATCTCATGTTCATGAAGCATTCCACTGCTTCGTTGAGGGTGGTAATGACACTCAAGCTCCTAAAAATGTGGATGGTTAATGATGAGAGTGGGTTGTATTTTGTTTTTGATCAATTTGGGTGCATTTGGGTTATCTATATTGGTAGTTTTTTTTTTTTCTGTTTATGTATTTTTTCCTTTGGCTTGTATTTGATGGCCAGCAAATCCGGTAGGAGTAATGCAGCCATTGTAGTTTTGAAAATGTGCACACCACCATGTACATTTTTCAAGAATTAATAGAAATATTATAACTAGCTTAGCCATATAAATTAAATGATTAGTAAACCTGGATAGGTATCAATCCAATCCATAATAACCATTGATGATACATCTTATATTCTTAAAAAAAAGAAAAGGAAAAATAGCAACATAAAAGCTAACTAAAATATAATACCATCATTATAAAAATAATTATATATTAAGTAAATATATATAATTTAAAAGAGATAAGATTCTTCATCATGAATAGATTTTGTTACATACTATATCTTATCAATATCACATGTCCAAAATTTCATCACTCACTTTATAAAATATAGGTTCATGATATTTTTTTAATTAATCAATTTAATTAAAAAATGAAAAGAATTATAACTACAGTGATTAATTTGTACATATTATTATGAATATTTTAAACATTTTATAAAATTAATTGATATTATCCCATTAATAATTAAATTAAAATTCATAAAAATTTAAATACCTATTTTTATATAATTAGAAATGGAAATGAAATTTATAATAGGTATTCAAACGCATCAATTAATTAATCAGGAGAAAAATATCTTACCTCTTCTTGGAGGTCCGTTTATAAAAATATTTGAAGAAATATATATATATATATAATAATAATATAATAGAAGTTGCAGACGAATAATAATATACCGTGGCTAAATTTTAGTCATAGTCAGAGAGTGTCGTTGAAGAATGGTCAGAAATAGCACCAATGTCGTGAAGGAATTCTTTTGCCGTTGTGGGGAACAGATCCTCCTGGTTAACGATGACCGACTGAACTGCGTAGGGTAAGATCCGATGATTCTCGACTTGAAATTAATGGATCCGCCCTGCAATCCGATGTGCTGAGAGATATTCCATATGACATTAAAGCCACGTTCACAAAAATAAAGAGCACAAGAAAACGCAGACGAAGAAAGCGAGAAACAGCCCTTGTCAAAAAGAAACCCAGAGAACTCATACACACAAAAAGGAAAAGCTGAATCATCCGAATTAATTCAGCCTTTCCCTTTCCTTACCTTGACTTGCATGCAGCTCTTCCTTTTTCTTTCCTTCATCTGTGTATTAAAATTCCATCGGTGCCTGGGTTTCTTGGTCGGTTTGTTTTTTTACCTGGATTATTTCAATTTGAATCCCAAATTTTGAAAATATTATAGAATGGATAAATATAAATGAATCAAATAATTAATTTTATTTATTTATTAAATTTTAAAATATTTTAAAATTTACTATTAATTGATTAATTTAAAGATATAAAATATTCCACTTATTCTTCATCTTATTCTTCCATTAAATCCAAAATTTTAAATATGAGAGAGGATATACATTACCCACAATCAAATTATTTCATGAGATTGTCTGACCATTCCACCATAACATTTATTTGATTATTAATAAAAATCGACAAAATGAAATATTGCTTTTACCACTATAAACAATGTCTACTTTACAATAATGCATTATATATTTATTTCAGCACTGTATTTATAAATACATCATATTTTATACTAATATGTTAGGTTATATATGGTGTAAATTAGAATATATATAATTGAATTTAAATAGTATAAGTTTTAATGTATATTTAATTAATATATATTATTAATTAATTTTTTTATTATTATAATATAGTTGTTAAATTAGTAATGAAGATAGTCATGTCTCGCGGCTGTGTGTGAATGCAGTCATTATGATTTATCTCATCATTAAAAAAACCAAAAAACTAAAATTATCTCCAATAATCTTTAAAAAGCGGATTTTCATATATCTCTCAATATTAAACTATTAACCTATTTCCATACATCCCAAACAATTTTAAATATATTACGTCCTTTAAAATAGCGAATATACCAACTTAGTATATCATTGAATGCACTCATATAGCCAATACACCAACTTAATATATCATTGAATGCCCTCATATTTCAAATTCACAGGTTTTTCTAAAATTAATATTTTATGATTAAAGATTATGACAATTATATTTTTGCCCATTTAGAAATTTTATTAACACTCTACAGCGGAAGCCGCCGCTGTTAGTGTGATTGTGACCCACCAGATAAGTCACTCGGATATGTGAGTCCGCGAGAGGCAAGTGACTGTGGGGTCTGTGAATTAGCAAATATGATAAGCAGCTGTCAGCGTGAGCAGTAAGGAATTCCGTCTAAAAAAGGAAGTCATCAAGCGTATTGCGTCGGTTAGCATTGTGAATGCTGTAAATATTACTAAAGTTAGAAACCGAGGGAAGTAATGAATACTGTTGAAGGTCTAAAAGAAAGTCGCCACTAAACATAAGAGGATGGCGGCCACAGTATTGAGCCAACGATGCATGAAGTGCAAGGTGAATGGGACCCCTCGTAAACAGGGAAAGCATCAATATTCTCGGATGTGAAAAGCATGTGACGCTAATCACTCTGAAGAGGATCGCGCCCACGGTATTGAGCCGCAATTGCAAAGTAGTAAAGCATCAATATTGTCGAAGGCCAAAAGCAAGGCGCGGTAATCACTGTAACGTGGATGCCGCCCACAGTGTTGACTCTTGAGCCGAAATCGAAAGTGCAAAGTGAATGGGAACTTCCGTATAAAGGTAAAAAAAAAATCTCTAAAACTATGTTATCTTCAATTCGAATGGAGGATTTTGACTCTTAAATTTTCATCACATGAAGGAATTGGACGGATTTTTTTGGTTAAGAATCAAAGATGTTAGAGTTAAATCAGTATAAATTTAAATGTAAAAATTGAATTATTTATAAAATTATTAAAAATGAAAAATATTTAAAACTAATATATCATATAAATTAAATGGTTAGTAAATTTTTAACACAACTACATTATAAATATAATTAACTACATTAATAAATGTACTTGATAGGAAATTTATAATTTATATCATCTTATACACAACCACGTTATTAATATAATTAATATATAGTATCAATGAATATAAATTTAATTTTATATTATTATTCATATATGAATATTATTGATGTATAATTATATAAATATATTAACAATACAATAAGAATTATAGTTGTATCATAAAATATCATTCTTATTATATTATAAAGATCATAATAATTATACAATTATAATGAGAGTTTATAATAATAATAATTATATTATGATAATACGATAATATTATTGATATTATCAATAATATAATAAATATTGATATGATTATCCAAAGAGATTATTAATATTAGAAATGGAAGGCATTATAAACACCAAAAAATTATATTAAACACAAAAGATTAATATTATAAATTCAATGAATTTATATTATATACTCAATGAATTTATATTATAAATCCAATGGGTTATGAACCCAAGAGGTATATATTAAACCCTAAAAATAATATTATAAACCCTATTAGGACTAATATTAAAAACCCAAAGGGGTAATTAACCCAAGGAATTAATATTGAAACCCCAAGAGAATAATATTAAATCCAAGGGATTAATATTGTAAAGTGTTGACGGTACTCGACTCGTCAACATTCAAGGAGTCTCCCTGATATGTGGTCCTAATTAGAGCTCACTCCGTTTGGGATAGGAGCCCCATCTGGAATATGGGCCGACTGTGAGTTATCTTAAAGATATGTCTTGACTCTAACTGTCAGCAAGAGAGAGGAGTGTAGATGTGCCTTCGAAAAGCAAGGGGGTGTGCCTAGTGATCGTTCTATCGTGTCAAAGTTTTTTCATTGCGGAGGGGAAGAGAAGTGAGCCTCTAAGAGAGGTAGTAGTACCACCGTAGTAGAGACACACATAAACAACAAGGATCCATACAACATCAAGCATAATAGCCCACAAAGATGTGATGATCATTGCAACCAATGTAACAAGGAAGATTTGTCTAATATCCAGTGGAATAGTCGACGAGGATGTGACAATAGTAATAACAATTACAACACATTTTCAATATGATAAGTACCAAAATAGTTTAAATAGTTTAAATACTTTAGCACAAATGAAAACAAACTTGCATTACAAACATTGACGGAATAGTCTTACAAATATCCATAATCCATGCATGAAGAACATGCTAGCACATAAGGCTTCTTATATTAAGTAAAAGTTCCAATATGCATGTATACAATGAGCACCACTAGCTCCAATAGTGGAGTGTTCAAGTCACTCCTTGCTCCCAAAAAGAACTAGCTTGTCTCTCTAATGCCTTGCGAGAAGAGCCAAGGCAAGGGTGTACATATAACCATGGCAAGGCGATGCTTCACCTTCCTTGTGACTCTTTGGCTACCCTCAAGACTCTTTGGCTTCCTATGACTTTTCAACTTCACATCACTGTTGATATTCCATACATGTCCTTTGGACTTTCACATTACAATACATTTTCGAAACATGAATTAGAAAATCCACCATAATGGTGTTGCATGTGAAAACTCATGACATGACACTACTGACATGGATTGTTTGATGATGTGGCAATGTCAAGCCACTGTCGCTGTTGTGTGCTATGTGTCTACTTGAGAACACTTTTCTTTCCACCTCCTCGTGGCTTGTTCAGGATGAATCTTCAATGATCTCAAGTCTTGAGTTGTGATCACAAACTAGTGTCCCTTTTATTTCTCTCAATTGATCAGCTTGCATACTCAGCTACAAAAATATCATTCAACATGATTCTCTTATTCTTCTCGCTCTTCGTCATCTCGCCATGGTATGATAAGGTACTTATATATGCAATTCACTCATGACAAGGTGACATCAGTCTAAAAACCCATAGTCTAAGATAGTGCATATTGTTCTATTCGTTGAGCCATATCTAGGTGACAAGCTGTGATGTTTAAGAAAATGTAATCCAGGGTTTAAATAATTTGTAATTTATATGAAAGACTGGTCCATAACACGGAAGTCCATTTGTTAAAGGCAAGTTCTCAAGGATGTCCGATAGTCCAAGTATGATCACAATAAAAGGCCAGACATTCTTATAGTTATTTGAACCCAAATTGACGCAAAAAAATAAAGTTGCACTGCGTGTTTGGATGTTAGTTCCACTCGCTAATGTGTTCCTACCACATTTGACTACTTCAACGGCTTCCACCTCTCCCTTAGTGATCGTGTCAATCGGGTAAAAATTCTAAGGTTGAAGTGTTTGAAGTGTGGAAATGGATTCAGGAATCCCCGTAACATAAAATCTTCAAGCTGGATGATTGAATTTTCAAAAATTTTCACCAGATTTTCGAAAACTTATGCGGGAATTTCTATTGTTTTCCCTCCGAAATTGTGGTTGGTTTAGACTACGCATTTGCTTATTTCTCAGCAGCACAATCGATTAATGCATCAGACCATAGGCCACATTATTAAAGATGATACCATCCCAAATTTTTCGAGAAAGATGTAACTAGTGGGTTTCAATCCCCTCTCCAAATTGCTAGGACTGATCCCTGAAGCTGCCCATTTTCCATTTCTGGTGGCCATGATGAATGCAGCAATTTTGGCAGTCGATGATTGCCAGTCTGCACAGCTGGGCTATTGGTGCAATGACAAAAATACCTATTCATATGTTAATGCCACAGTGTTCAAGGAAAACCAATATGTTTTTTTTGCTTCTTTTCGCTTAAATCTCTCCTCTAATGGCTTCGCTACTTAAATGCAAGACCAATTTGGCAAAACCGATCTTGTGCACACAAGTTCTTAGAATGCTTAGAATGTGTCATAGAAGCGGAAACACAAGCACCCATGAGTTCTTGGAATGCGTCATGGAAATGGAGACTCAAGTAAAGATTCACTACCCCTTATCTAATGGTGGTCGGGTTCATTTGGACAATTGTTTCCTTTGCTATGAGAATTTTAGTTTTTATGGTCAAGAACTAGACAATCTTGTTTCCGCTTATGCTACATCCACAAATGATAACGATCCATCGACCTTCCCACGGAGAGCCACTGCCTTGTCATAGCAACTCATATCTATTGTTCCTACAAATAACAGTTATGCGATTGGCTCCATTGATGGCTCTTTACATTGTATTACTCAACAGGGAAAATTTTAAGAACCCCCCTATATTTATAAATATAATAAATGGGCGAATCTCCATGGTATATAGGAAAAATGGAAGGCGAATTTATCAATAATATAATATGTATATATAATTTTTTGGCGAATCTCTCACCAAGCATGGCGAATATTTT
>APFE030063927.1:76007-105395 GCA_000404065.3 Pinus taeda
TATATATATATATATGTATGCTATCTTTGTGGAATGACAGTTTCTTTATTTTATTTTACTTTTTATATATGGACACTCTATTATCATGTTGTTTTTGGACTAGATGATAGACTTTTTTATACTGTTTATTTCTGTATATGGTTTTTAATAATTATAAGTTGTTCATTAGTGGATTGTGGCCAAGTGAGGCTATGGGTTGGAAGTTTTTCATATTAGAATAATGGCATTTTGGTTTTTCATGATGCCACTGCCTCCTCTAATCTAAACGAAATGCACTAATTATTTAAATGCATTAATTATTTATATATATCTATATATATATTACAAATCCAGGTGTTTTTGCACACTTAAAAAAAATAGTGAGTGTAATAGAGGGAGCTGCACATATGCAGCCTTCGCCTTCCTATTTCTTTATGTTCCTTTGTAAAAGAAGGGAGGTGGTTTTCAAAATTACATTTCAAAAAAGAAAACAGAGGAACTTCTTTAGTAACAAAACTTTCATACGCTATTACGCACAAGTCACAAATAAAAACAATGAAAACGAGAGGATAATGAATATTGGGAAACCTACACATGCAGAATACCATACACGCACCAATTACAAAAAAGATATAACATACAAGTAATGAAAAATCATGCGAAGCTAGTCCATCCATTCCATTCAATGATCCTCTTGTACCTCACACAATAATCAACAAACCCACACGACGAACCATTATAATCTACAGCAAACGGGTGGTGAAATTAGTGAATTAATTTGACAATGAAAAAGAAAAAACTCCACACAACAATCCAATAACCTGCACGACAAGACATCGTAATTTGGGATTAAATTACAGAATTAATTTGAAAAACCACACTCAGCAGGGCTTGAACCAGAGCTCACGCAATAGAGACAGAAAGAGTAAATTTTAATATATAATTGCTTAAAGCACACAGACTCCATCATAGACAAACATAGTCTTAAAATGGACAGCAGGAGCTTAGTGCAGATGGCATCCGTGTGTCAAAAGTGCTACAGAGACCAATTAGTAACCCAACCATCGATCTTTAACCCTGATCGGCCTCAGTGAGGTGAAAGAGGCTAGCAATACTTACCATCACGACTAACCAAGACACATATGTGAAGGTGCCAAACGCCACGCCTAGAGGTTTGACAATTAACGTCAACGGGAGCTTGCAGTACATGGAGATCAATTGAAAGAATTATCAGTTCACATCAAGAAAATATATGCATGGATATCAATGGACAAAATTTTCAATTCCCGTCAAGAAAATATATGCACAATTTCCATCTAAAAAACTGTCGTGAATTACAGAACCATACTTTCCCTGGTGTCTTAAATGACAAGCATAGAAATGTAAATGCACTCGGGACACCTTCAATAAAAATATGCCTCGGGGACAACTTCAGCAAATAAATGACCCCAAACTGAACTGCAGCGAAGTGAAATAGAGACAGAAAGAGTAAATTTTAATATATAATTTCTTAAAGCCCACAAACTCCATCATAGACAGAAACAAAGTCTTAAAGTGGACAACAGCAGCTTAGTGCAGATGGCATCCGTGTGTCAAAAGTGCTACACAGACTAATTAGTAACCCAACCCATCGATCTTTAACCCAGATCGGCCTCAGTGAGGTGACAGAGGCTAGGAATACTTACCATCACAGCCAACCAAGACAATATGTGAAGGTGCCAAACACCACGCAGAGAGGTTCGACAATTAACGTCAACGGGAGCCGCAGTACATGGTGATCAATTGACAGAATTATCAGTTCCCGTCAAGAAAATATATGCATGGAGATCACTTGACAGAATTTACAATTCTTGTCGAGAAAATATCTGCACAGTTTCCATCTAATGCAGTACATGGAAATCAATTGACAAAATTATGCGTTATGCACAGTTTCCATCTAAAAAGTTGTTGAGAATTACAGAACCATACTTACCCTCGTGTCTTAAATGATAAGCATAGAAATGTAAATTCCCTCTGGACAACTTCATTAAAAATACGCCCTCGGGACAAATTCAACAAATAAATGACCCCAGACTGAACTGCAACGGACTAAAATAGAGACAGAAAGAGTAAATTTTAATATATAATTGCTTAAAGCACACAGACTCCATCATAGACAGAAACAGAGTCTTAAAATGGACAGCAGCAGCTTAGTGTAGATGGCATTCATGTGTCAAAAGTGCTACACGGACAAATTATTAACCCAACCCATCGATCTTTAACCTTGATCGGCCTCAGTGAGGTGACAGAGGCTAGAAATACTTACCATCACGGCCAACCAAGACACATATGTGAAGGTGCCAAACGCCAGGCAGAGAGGTTCGACATTAACGTTAACCAAGATTGGTGAACTACGATCAAAAAACCTATTTCAAAACAATTTTATAAATAGGGAGCAGGAGCCATATACACATGAAAACAACAGAATTCACCTATTTCAAAACAATTTTATAAACAGGGAGCGGGAGCCATATACACATGAAAACAGCGGAATTCATGAAAACAACGACTGAATCCGTGAAAACAGGGAGCCCTCCATTTGGAAAAAATGAAACTCCGCCCTCCATTTCAAAACAAATTTAACCTTCTCAGACCAAATCTATCTTCACAATTTCACTACCAAATTAGAAAAAACCAAACAGTAAATCAGAAATATTGATTTTGTTCTCCCAAAACCAGGAGCAAAGATCAAAATGGGGTGATTTTAAGAAAATCCGATTTCGTAAATATCAAAATGGGGCGATTTTAAGAAAATCCCATTTCGGTTAGTGTATCTACCCTGGGCGAAAATAAAAAAATAAATTAGTTTTTAAATAAAATGAGGGCTAATTATATAAAAAAAGTTTTTATTATTTTAATTAAAAATTCGCCCCATTAAAATATAAAAAGCCTTAAATTTCGCCTTTGGGCGATTATTCGCCCCTAAAATTACCCCTGATTTGAGTAGAGTAAAGATGGATGTAAACTGAAACAAGTGTGTTGTATTTTCAAAGGTGTATATATATCCTTCTCTGGAGGAGTAACCTCTTCCTATCTCAATAAGTTGAGATCCCTCTTCTGCCCCTTGAAATAATAAGTGTCTAAGCACAAATCTATAAATAAATAAATAAAGCGTTAAATCAATAAAGGTTTCCTACATAGGGATGTGAATCAAGCAACTTCGCCAAGGTATTGGTCAGGCTCATTGGGAACGAAGAAATGTTTGTGTTCCTGTAGTGACTCTATCAGGGCATTTTCCAAGCATATTGGCAACAGAGTAATACCAAATATGTAAATTAATTCTATGACATCCTTTTCACTTGCATATATATATACTCCTTGTCCCCAACCAAAACAACTAAGTTTCACCTGATTTTGTCAGTGTGTCATCGATGAAAAGAATGAAGGAACTATGTCTTTAACTCAGGTTAAGTAAATAAGCTATGGTAATCAATGACATGAATAACACTTCTTGAAGAGCTAGAATTGGCTTATATATTTAGACCCATAAAAAGTGCTAGAGTTCTACCAGTATGTCGCTAAGTGTTCTTGCTACTACAAATCCCCTCCAATATTTTTCCTATGCTTCTATTTTGGAGCCTACTTTGTGTTGATAAGAACTTATCTTTCACTATCATCAAGTATTCCTTTCGATTATCCAATTTTCTTATCACTTATCCATGCATGCACTATTTGTGATGACTTCATTAGGTTATCTTGATAATCAATAAGTCTTTTCGATGACAACTAAACATCTTCCAAACACAAGTCAATCTATGTCGTGATCCTACACCAAATTTGGGTCTTGAGTCTTAGAACTGTGCAATTCCTTATCTCTGAATATTGTACAATTCCTTGAGGTTTCCAACTGTGCAATGTCTTCATGATGAAAATTGTGCAACCCTAAAGACTAGTAGATAGTAAGCTTGTAAACTACGTAATATCTGTTTCAGAGTCAAAACTATACATTTCACTAAGTTATGGACTACGTAATCTCATGTTTCTAGGAATCATGCAGTCACCTCTGCCAGTGAGACTTCGCAATTTCTGGGAGTAAGAAAATGCGCATCCCTAGAAAATAGGAAATGAAAAATCAATGCTTGACATGTACATAATGTTTCTATTTCGAACTAAACAACATGTGTCACTGGTTTCTTGATTTTAGGCATGTCTATCAGAAACCCTAAGCCTAGCCCTATCGGGAGAAACCTATAAAATAGAGGATAGTAAAACTCATTTTCACACTTTAATTTGGAGCTCTAGGCTTCCTCATGAGATCAAGGAGATTTCGACTTGGTTTGCAATTCTTTTTCAGGTAAGTATCTCAAGTGTTATTTTTTGCTAATTGTTTTGTCGCTTTTGCTTCTATGAGTTTTATTTTTCCCATTTATTTTCATGGTAGATGGTTTTTATATTAATATTAGCTTGTAGAAGTGTTTTTCGGTCCATCATTCAATTTTTTCAAGTCTCTCATCACCTTCTTAGTTGTTTCCTACCAGTAGTTTCCGTTGTTGGAACTTTTTATGCATTCTTGTCTTTCATTTTGTATGAATGTTTTTTAGCCATGTTATTCACTAATATAATCTATCCGAAGTCTGATCTATGCTTTCTCCTATCCTAGCTTCAAATATCAATTTTTTTCTCTCTCTTTCTCCTTCACAAAATTGGACAATCCTCACCAGTTGTTTCCCACACTCAATTGTGCATTTCACATCCTCAAGCATGAAGCATTCTCCTTAACCTATGATAATGTGCAATATGCATTTACTAGCTTACCCATATTCACATTACTTAGTTCCAGGCCTCATCCCTTAGCCCTGGCCACTGATATCGTCGATTGTGTAACATGTTCTCTCTCTTTCCCAGCTAAGACTACGCATTGCATAGTTTCAAGACTCAAGCTTATCCCTTGACTGCTAGAACTACATAGTATATATTCTAATTGTGCACTAGTTAATCACAATCCTAAGTCTACCTCCTAGAGCCCAACAACTGGACAATCCATCTCCTTGACGAGTGACGTTTTGCTTTATGTTTGACTAATGGAATGATTTGCTTGATCTAACTTGTTTTCCATGACTCCCTCTCTTGTTACAGATATTGCAAGTTTTTAGATCATCTCTTCTCCACTAGCATCCATCATCATGCCTCCTAAGATATCAACCTCAAAAGAGACAACAGAGAGAAATACTAACAAGGTGGTTGAGATTCGTCAAGTTACCATTCATATTATTTCTAATACTCAACTCATTATTGAAAAGGAGTTTGAGATCACTTGTCACATAGTTAAATATGCTTTTACAGCTAAAGAATACAAATCAGGTCTATAAGATAGAGAGGTATATATCATTATCCAACGATCATCTTTCCACAAGGAAGAATGCAAGTTCCCAATTCTTAGTTGTGCAAATATTATCAAGTGCATCCTACATGGCCTATATGCTAAGAGCATGCTACTCAACAATGTTAGTGGACATCATCTTGCTTCCAATACAGATCAATATTTTAAATGGATGTATGATTTACCTAGTCCTGAGCAATATATGGATTCACACTTCTATGTTATTACAAACTATTTGAGCATCAACAATGTGATCAAGAATTGGGTGAAAGAAGGAGAAATTTTTTTCCAGACATACAACAATACTTATAAAACTAAATCTCTCAAGACAATGTTCCAATATTTGATTATATTATGCTGTCAGATTTATGTACAAAAGGATATTGAGTCCTTTCTTGAAGGATGGGTGTACATGTTGTATCAGATTGTCACTAAGGAGAAGATATTTAATTGGCCTGACCTTTTGTCCCAATAGCTTAGAGTTAATGCAAACATGGTGAAGAATCCTCCCAAGGGTAAGTAAGGAAAGTCCTATACGTTTGGCTATATATTGGATGGTATATGTGCCTAGAATTATTTTCTTGGTAAGAGATGGAATTGGACACCTGGATAACCTCTTGTGCATATCTATTACAAACTACTAGCAAAGTGTAGTCACAAACGAGTTATTGGAAAGTTGGATGATCATTTCTTCATTATATTGTATCAACTGATCTTTGAAGAAGAACCTCCTTGAATGTATCAAGAGGTGATGAATTCAATATCAGAAGTTGTTGATTGGTTCACCTTGCTAAATGGAACTTACCTCTAAGTGTTTAGTGGTTAGAGGCATTTTCGTTTATTACTGAGGTATGCCACATATCATTTTGTCATGTAAGAAGTTGTGTATCATCTTTCCACATGGTTGTCACTAGTACTGCAGACGAAGAAGAAAACACCTTGGCCCACCTTTTTTCTACAAGTGGGATCTTACATAATCATGAACCTAAAGGTTGCATAATCTAAAGTCACAAAATTGGAGAAATTTAGGTTCGACACTATATATTACCATTAGTATGATCCTAAGGGAATTTGCAAGCAACATTGTGCCAAGCTACATTTTTCTTGTCCATGTGAGAATATTATCAAGCAAGAGGAGGAAAAGATCAAGAAATGTTAAAGTGCATCTACGCCACACACACTAGGTGAACATGTAGACCTTTTTCATGCATATTTGATGCAAAACATCACTCTAGAATAAATCCAATCAAAAGAACGCCACTGAGTGAGTGTTAAATATAAAATTAAGGTTTCTCACAGTCTAGAAGAGGAACAAAGCCATAAATTTAAAGAAAACACATCTATCTTGAGAGTGGATATGAAAATGGTGAGAAATAGGAAGTGACAACAAAAAAAAGCATAAGAGAAAAGAAGAACAAGAGTAGAAGAGGCAAGAAGAAGAGGAAAGGAAGAAGTAAAAGCAAGAAAAGGAAGAACAAGAAGAAATGTAGATGCAATAAGAAGGATTGAAAAAGAAAGAGGAAGAAGAAGCAATGCTTAAGCAAGTAGAAGAAGAAAAAAATATCAGCTAAAGGAAAAGAAAAGCAAATAACATCAGGATCAAGAACATGCCCAGGTGATTCAAGAGCTTATAGTTGTTCAAGATATAGAGGTAAAATAGGGGTAACGAAAACAAGATATTGATCTCATTCCCAGCAAAATCAAATGATCATTTAGTCTCTTCCTCCTTCAAAAGATGGTAAATCTACAGGTGATGAAGGGGAAATTGCTACTTTAGATGATAGTCCATTCATGGATATTTGCAACTTGACTTTCGATGAGTTTCAAAGAATGATACTCCAAGCGAGAAAGAAATACTTCCATGATGGCCTCACACATAATGGTTTCGTCAATACAAAGAGGGCGATTGTAATAGACACTAGGAAGAATCCCCAAACCATCACCACAACCAATTTAGACTCTGTAGGAGCCGAAAATTCTAATACATATTATTTTATAGCAGAGAACAAACAACTAGAAAAGTACTTGACAGTTGCAAGATTGTTAGGTCCGTATACTACTAGTGTAACCCCTTATTGTTATTAGTACAATGCCCTTATTATATTGTTGTGCCCATGTAGTCCCCATATTATTATTATTGTGCCCCATAGAAGCCCATTATTGTTATTATTGTGCTCTTACATTATTATTGTTATGTCGGCTCTCATTATATTATGACCCCTTAGACTCCTATATATAGAAAGGAGATTTTGTCATTTGTATCATCCAAGAATTGTTCATTTGTGTAATGTAAAGGAGGTTTCCCCCTTAAAGAGACTAAATTATTTTCTATCTTTTTGTGAGCTGGTTCATAATAGAGACAATATGTAGAGAAACTCCAAGAAGAGAGTCAAAAGTCTTCCACATAGTTCTATTTGAAGGAATTTTAGGAATCAATATTTAGCAAGGTTAAGGTATTAGCAGACACTATGATGAATCTTTATGATGAGTTGGTTACCTTGCATAAGGAAGTTGTTCCCTGGTACGACATGCAAAAGAAATCATGATATAATTTAACATCTCTAAAAGTTTTCCATGCAGCTATCATTGTGATTCATGAGAGGGGACGTAATATAGAGGTACAACATTGTAACTGGATAAGAAGATAAGGAAAAAAGTTGAGTTGGAAAAGGTGGAGTTCAAATTCTCATGCATAATCACAAATAAATCAGTGCATTTATAACTAGTATCCTATCCTCTTATGCATGATTTTACAGCAATGTGCATGCCCTAGTGAAAACTCACAAGATTCCCTCAGTTGGCACATTCACAGAGGAAACACATGTAGGCAAGAAATTACAGAATACTTTGACTAGCTTAAGCAGATCTCCACCAGAGCAGGCTTCGATATTTAAAAGCATACAATGTCAAAGTACATTAGTGGCCCTGCTAAGATCAACGCTAGGTTTTTCTTAAGAAGGAAACTCAAACTAGTTCCAAAACTGTCTACCCAAATACGATGGAAGCTAGAGTCTTCTTTCACCCTAACATTATTGTAAAGTTGGAGGAGATCATCGCATAATACAAAGCTTGGAATCACTATGTAACAAAATATTTTCAAGTTGGATTTGTCGAGCTAAAGTTTTCTCAAACTCAAACTTAATGTATATTTTGTCTTACTAGGGTATACCCATTTGTGTCGCATATGGGTTTTTCATTTTTGTACTTCGAAATAAATGTAAATGGAAGTCAAAATAATTTAATGTGGAATATGGAAAGTAATTAGTCAATATAGAAAAGAAGATGTAAAAGAGTCATGAGGGAAGTCCAAAGGTCACAAAGGGGGATGAAGAGTCATCTCATTTGTTATAAATAAGCCCTCATAACACAAGCGAAGGGATTGGAACGAAAGAGGCTTGGAGACATATTTTGAATCCTTGGATTCTCTTGTGTAGCATAGGAAGAGTATCATTATTTCGAGAGAAGTGGGTGTTGGCTTCATGTTCTACTATTAGTGCTAGTGCTACATCAATGTAATTGTAAGCCTGGGACTTTCAATTTCTTAATGAGAAGCTCTCAAAGCCACCATGTCTTCATGCATATGTCGTGAATGTTGTAAGACTATTCTTTATATATTTATGATATATGTGGTTTCACTTACGCTAATGTTAATGAACTATTTTTTTAAACTCAATATGTATCTCATTGAATGTGTGTTGATATATTATTATGTTCATTGTTATCTTGTGAACTATTTTATAGGTTAACTAACAGTGCTTGTGTGCCTCTTTTAAGATATGTACTATTAATTTATTTTAAGGGGAGCACATTTCCCACCCTTTTATTTGAATGAAACTTTAATACATTACACTTGATAGCAGATAAATTCATATACTTGTTATCATCAAAGTCATGCATACTTCATCTTATGTGTTTCTTGTAGCCAAATACTACTTTTAAAACTATCACTTTTGGCAACCGGTCATTTCCTGATTGGGGCTCCTACTCTAAACTATGTGGGATCTAATTGGGAATTCAGACCGTGGTGTCCTCATTCCCTTTTGGCAGGCTTCCAACACTGCCAATAGGAATTTATATAAATAGGTAGAGAAATAATTTAGCAAAATAGTCCTTTTATTTCTTAGTTATACCCTACAATGATAGAGTAGAGTATTTATAATTTACAATATTACAAGTTTCTTTGAAAAATATATTCAATATACATCCAAATTTTTTAATTTCTCTTCTTGTCCCATCAAAATTTATTCCGACATCATCCGCCAAAAAGAGGTGTGTGATGTTATATGTGGTTCCAATGATTATTGCTTTGAAAGCACCATTTTTTGAAGCCTCATTTATTAACCTAGTTAGAAACTTAGAAATTAAAAAGAATATAAAAATCATTCAAGGGAACCCTTATGTGATACCCCTCCCTAGTCAAGGCCCTAAGTGTGCCAATTTATTATGATCCAAAGATAGTGAAGTAATATATATCATCACCCAAATAACAAACATAAGTGTATAAGAATAAGTCTAGGGTAAATCAGCTTACAATATCATATTATTTCGAAGGTCCATCTTAATCACCATTTAACTTTGATCCGTAACCTTGATTGATTAAATATTTTCTTACGTGATCCCAATTGTCTTGTGGATTTCCATTCCCTCTAAAAATCAAACTATTCGCCATAAATTTGCTTTGAGAAAACACCTTTCACTCTTTTTTCAATAAGCTTTGAGATAATTTTATAGATGGAGTTGTATAAGGATATTGGCTTTATTTTTCAAAGGTTGTTTATGTGTCCTTTTTAGGATTCAATTTTATAAAAGTAGTTTTATAATATCCTATGGTTTAAGTAATTTTCTAAGAAATGAAAACATCCTAAAAATAATTATATACGAAAGACGTGTGGCCATATTCTCCTTTTAAAATATCTATAAAATTTCTTGCAATTTTGCTTTTAGAACCTCTTTTTCTCTCTTATTTACAAGTCTAGGAAATGATTTGGATAACCACTTAGATAATTATAAAAACCCTAGGGTGCCTACAAGAAATTGACTCCTTTCAAAACATCTTGCGGAGCTATCATTTCCTTTCTATTTTCCAAAATTAGTTCATGTTGTTCCCATTATTACACGTCTAAGAAAAAAATCAGTATTGTAATCATTGTGGTTCTATCCCTATGGTCCTATTCTTAAGCATATTTTATTTTTTCTCCAATATCATGCTCTTATCCTTTTTCTTCCATAAGCTTTACACTCAATTTTTTATCCTTGTTCAAATTTCCACACCCATCTATTACTATTGTAAAGCTTTTTTCAAGACTACATTCATTCCACTTATTTTAATAACCTATCATCTTTTCTATTTTTATCTCCTTCCCATTAAGTAGTTGTCTTTTCTTTTCTATTTTAAAATTTTAATTGAAATTAAATGAATGAAAATTCTCTTAAATGTTGATTATAGGTTTCCAATAATCTTCAATTGTGATTGCAAATTCTTCCATATTCAACAATTGAAAATTCAATTTGAATATGTTAGATGTTTATATTGCATTAAGATTACTTTCAAGCTTAGGTCAATCCCAGATTGGAAATTCTAATTACCCTTAGTTTCCTATTCCTCTAGGTGGGAATTAGATTTGTAGGTTCATATCTAATGTACAGGGAAATTTACTTCTTCTAAACTTCTTATAAAGTAACTTATATAATAATTATCTCGTGCTCTTAGTCCCTCGTAGAAAACATTTTAGGACTTTTATCATCATAAATATTTTTTTTGAAATCTTTTATAATACTCCATGTACAAACCCTGGATTGTGGTGCCCTCTCAAATTACTATGCTTTTCATGCCTCCCATGCCAACTTAATCTAGAGCATTAATGAACAAGGTTAGGTGGTGATAGTGTTGATTGAAACTTGTAGATCACATTTGATGTAAAGGGGAAGGTGGTGGATGGAAAAGGACTAGACATAAATACCTTACTTGAGACATGCATTCAAACATTACTATTAAGAGGGACATTCATTCCCACATTCAAAATGTTCTGTAGGTGGTTGGCCTCTATTGCTTTTGCAAAGTAGTGAAGGTTGTGGACTTGGCCCTAAGGGCGGATATTTTTCTTACCTAATAGTTATATTCTCCTAACGAGGATGTGCTAGGAGAGGAGGGAAAAGGAGAGGCCACCAACCTCCCCCACAATGGCATGGCCAAGGGGTGGAACAATTTGATGAAATTTTTCCACGACATATCAGACACTTGATCACATTTGTGGAATCCTGGGAGCTTAGGAACACTAGCAATGGTCATTAGGAAGTCGAGAACTTGATTTCTTGTTAGAGGGATTAGGAATAGGTCATGTGTGTCAGGGAAAGAAGAATTGTGGACATATATCTCCATCTAGTACAAGATTGATCTACTTTAAGGGTCATGTTATGTGCTTGAGGAATTCAATGCCCTCCTCGACCCCCTCCTCTAACTTCCCCCAACTCGCCATACAAATCAAATAATGAAAACTTGATTTGTCAAGTTACCAAGTCTATGGGCTCTAAAAATGTGGGATTTCTAAAAAAGAAGGAAAAGGAACCATGTTGTCTGAGCACTTTCAGCCATGTGGAAAAGGAGCAAACTTGCTCCAACAAGATAGTTGTTGCAAACAATCCCACAAGTGAAACCTCTCAGAAGGAGGCCAACACCAGCATAGGTGTTGATTTTTTTTAGAGTGAATGACCTCCATGCTTACAAGAAGGCTATGATGACCCATTCAAGTAAGTGTTACCAAGCTTTCTATCAATATCAAAGAAAGGCATTCTCGCGACGTTTCTTATGGTGTTTTATTATCATTGCCCACTCATTTTATACTACTCTTGTTTTTACTATGGTTCTATCATGTCAAAAGTTGCTCTTATGACTCTCAAGGATACAACCTAGTTTCTCACTTAAACATAGATAGTTAAGCTTGCTTAAGGGTAGGAATGTTTTTGTAGAACACATCTCAGGCACATGCTAATGTTTATCCATGCATGTACACTATGTAAGCTTTTGATAATCTAATGAAATTTTGACTACTCACAAAAAAATAATCATTTACAAATAATTATCGTGTATATATATAATATATATATATATATATATATAATTATATATATATATATATATATATATATATATATATATATCTTTTCTAAAATTGAAATAAAAAATATCCCTACACCAAATCCTAATAAAAAAATACATATTATTTTTCATAATTTACAATATCTAAAAAAATTTTAAGAGATAATTTTTATTTTTTTATCGGAAAAGAAAATTCATAATTTCATAAAAGAAATTACATGTTGTAGATGCCCGAAGGCATATGCTGTATGTGGCACACGTCCACCATCAGTGTCTATATGCAGAAAACAAAACCCATAGGGTGTACAATATTGGTGCAGAGACCATAAAAAATGAGATAGTATCGCCCTTACATAGAAATTTCCAATTACTAGCATAATACTGAATATATACAATGCATATTAAAAGTTCAAAATCATCAAAATAAACTGATAATGTTAGAGGCTGTTGCCTCACTGGAGTGCCTCATCAATGTAAGGCCTATGAAAAAATTGGTATGTCCCTACTGGTGTAAATTCAACGATCATCCACTCGCCTTGAGGATGATGCGTCGCTTCTTTTGATAGCTGGTCAGCAGTTCCATTTCTTTCCTTGTAGATGTGAGAAACAGATATCTGGTTAAAGAATGTTTTGAAAAAAACAATTTCTTCCAAGATATGTTTGAATGAGTATGCATGACAGACAGTCCGGTTGTTAAACCAATCAATTACAGTCTTTGAATCGCCAAATATTTGCAAATTTCGACAGTTTTTTGTAATGGCAAAGTATAAAAGGTGTCGCAGAGATATCAACTCAGCGTGGTTGTTTGTTCCTGGTCCAAGTCCCATGCTAATCTGAAAGTAATTGGTTTCTGATAGGTGTAAAAGTAAGCCGCCACCACAGCTTTGCTGTTGGGCAGCTCCATCAAAGTAAGCCCACGACATATCTTTATTTATCTGCTCCTATCGAATGTTCCTGGGCTTTTCATGACTAATCTCATTTGGTAGTTCTGAGTATGCTGCGCAGATTAAGGGGGGGATAAGGTCCCAATTTACTTGTCTGTCCTAAAAAATGATGGTATTCCTTTTGATCCATATATACCATGAAACTAGGAGGGGGAGGTTCCTAGGCTTTTTCACCACCACGATGCTCCACCACTGTTCCCACGCTGTGTTGATATCCACCCCCTGCCCATTCACATTTAGATTTAGAGTTTGAATGACTTGTGACCAGATAGTCCTGGTGGTCAGACATGTGAGGAATAGGTGATGGGTCGATTCTTCATCTTGTAGGCACATCACAGATCAGGACGGTCCTGAGAGAGCCATCTTTTTAAGATAAGAACCAGTGGGGATTGTATTCTCCAATATGTTCCACATTAGCAACTTGGTTCTTGGAGGAGCATTCATTTTCCATAGAGAGACCCACCAGCTTTTGAGGTTCTCAGTTTTTCCGTCTTCAATAATTTTGTCATAGCCCATCTTCGGCGTATATTGGCCAGATTTTGAGAGAGCTCATATGAGTTCATCCTCCCCTGCCCTTAATTTGACATACGTCTCAGCAAGGACCTGAATATATCTCTGCTAGACCTCATTCCACTCAATAGGGATATTCCAGTGCTATTCATTCAACCAAGCCTGAGAAAATAAGGTAGAATTCTATTGGTCACCAAGCTGTGAAAGAAATTCAATGCCTCTGTTATTTAGATGGAGTACCAACCCATCGGGTAATCTATGGGAATTTTCGCAGCCCGACCATGGGTCAATACCAATGCGGACAGATGAGCCATTGCCTATTTTCCATATCAATCTATCTTTTATAATGGTCATAGCATTGAGAATGGCCCTCCATATCCCTAATATACCTTTTCTGTTCCAATTCGGCCTTCTGGTCTAATGAGTGATGGTCAATGGCCAAATATATTTGTGATGTATGACTTCCACCCATAGACTGTTTTGTTTCAATATGAGCCATCCTTTTTTAGCAGTCAAGGCTTGTGCAAAAGCCGGGAGTGATTTAAGTCCCCACCCTCCCCACTTCTTAGGAGTAGCAATTTTGATCCATTTGACCCACGCAAAAGTCTTGCCCTCCTTTTTGCCATTCCAGAGGAATTTACAGCAAATTTGTTGTATTATGTGTAGAATACCCCTAGGTATCCAGGCAAGGGACATCCAGTATACCGGGGTGGCCTCGAGGACTGATTTTATTAGGGTAAGTCTGCCCACTTTAGAAAGGAGCTTGTGATACTAGCAACTGATTCTCTTTTCAACCTTGGTAATGAGCCAGGTCTAGTTTACAATCTTGTATCCATCAGGTTTTATCCTGAAGCCCAGGTATTGGACTCCCTCCAAAAGAACAGTTTCTTGGAAGGAAAATTTCTGCAAGGAAAGTTGAGATTCCTGTAGGGTACAAGCCGATAGGGATATGGTGGATTTTCCTTTGTTTATTTCCATTCCTGTAGCTCTGCAGAAAAGGTTCAGAATCTCATTGAGCGAGGTAGTGTCCCGGACACTTCCATTCAAGAATATCAGGATGTCATCAACAAAAAGTAGATGAGTTAGATAAAAGTGCTCCATGATTTTTATCCCACTAATTTCCCCACTCCTGTTGGTGGATGCTATAAGTCTGCTCAGGCCTTCCATAACAAGCAAGAAGAGGAGTGGGGATAGCGGGCAGCCCTGTCTGATTCCCCTGTCAATATTGAAAGATGTGGCCGATCCATTAATCAAAATAGCAAAAGAAATAGATGAGATACAACCCATGATCCAGGATATGAGAGCGGGGGGGAAGCCCAAATGGGTGAGGTTCATTTTCAGATAAAACCAATTTACTTTGTCAAAGGCGTTCGCAAGATCTATTTTGAGGGAGATGCCCTTGAGGTTTTTGAGTTTGATAGAGTGTAGGGCTTCCTGGGCTGTACCAATGGCATCTTGAATGTGACGGTGATGGAGGAAAGCGAATTTCTCCTGGGATATGTGAGATGATAGGATGGGCTTGATGCAGTTAGCAATGATTTTTGAAATAATTTTGTATAGACAGTTGCATAGTGAAATGGGCCTGAAGTCATTGAACGAAGTTGGGGAGTCAGATTTAGGAATCAAGGCAATGTAAGTGAAGTTCACAGGGGAGTGAATATGCCCAATGATTGTGCTTTCTTCTATGATTGCCAGCAGATCCTCCCCCAACAGCTCCAGGAAATCTAGATAGAACTCCACAGGCTAGCCGTCCAGTCCTGGACTCTTATCTTTCTTGAACCACTTTAGTGTTCCTTCTAGTTCCTCCATGGTGACTGGTTGGATCAAATCCTCGATATCCTCAAGCTCAACATATCTAGGAATATCTCCTGCCAGGTTGATAATTTTCGGGAGGTTTGGCAGTTGGAGCTGTAAATTTCCTTTTGAAGTGTGATATACCCAATCTAGCCAATTGTTGGTGTGTTGTACCCATCCTTCCGGTTCATTAGGCGGCTGCCAGATAGTATTAGAGGCCTTTTTGCCATTTGTAAGGTTGTGGAAGAACTTAGTATTGCTATCTCCCGCTTGCAACAAAATGGCTCTACTTTTTAACCTCCATTGTTCTTATTTGTCTTGTAGCAGCTTGATTTTTTGTTTCTCCAGGTTGTTTAGAAGTAATTTTGAATCCTCTGATTGGAAGCCAAGCCCCCGTTCATCCATAAACTGTGCAATCTGCAGCTCAATATCCGAGAGGTGTTGGTCATCTCTCAATCTCTTCCTCTTTTCCCAATCCTCAGTCATGATCCTGGGTTTTGAGTCTTTCGCAAAAATCAGTCGCCTTCCTCTGTGCCCTCAGCAGGGGTTGAGATCTCCAGAATTCCATAACTAGGTTGATGAAGTCTGGATCTTGCAAATGGCCAGAGAAGAATTTGAAGGGGGAGCGGGGCTTCTTAGTTGATCCACTGACTTGGAGAAAGATGGGATGGTGATCGGATAAGCCGCCAGTTCCTACCCATTGTCTGTACAGGGGTAGTCTATGGATGAGGTCTTCATGGATGAGGAATCTGTCCAATCTCCTTCCCAAAGCAGCTTCCCCCGATCTTCTGTTATGCCAAGTAGGGACCTTCTTGTTCATGGGAACATAAACGAGTTTGTATGAGTCCAGTAACGTACTCATCTGCTCCGAGATTGGGTCTAGTTGTGCATGGTGGCCCTAGGATTCCTCCAAACCCAAGGAGAAATTTAGATCTCCTCCAATAATGGTAGAACTTGTGACAAGATTATTTTCCAATAGATTGAGCCAAAAAGCCATTATGTTCTGATTTGGGGCATAAATGTTGATAAATTTTAATGTGATCCCAAGTTCCCCCATGAAGATGTCCATTCCAATGAATCCCCAACCGCCCCAGGATGAAATGATCTTGACAGTCTTGGGGTTTATGCCAATAGCAAGGCCACCAGATTTGTCGTTTGCATCCAAACCTTGAAATATCCAACCCGGAAGGATGGTTTGTAGAGTTCTCATAGAGATGTCCGAAGAGTAAAGTGTCTTATGTAGGAAGAGAATGTCACATCTGGCTTCCTATGCCAACCTTTTGAGAGCCAAATGCTTTTTGGGGTTGGCTAATCCCTTGCAATTGTAGGAGAGCCAAATCATGGGGAACCAAGGGCTAAGGGCTCAATTGCTCTAAGCGCCCTCTCAATGGTGCATTGTCGGCCTTTAGCAACATCTGCCACAACAGACTGAATGGTAGACTTGATTTTGGATGGACGGCCCCTAGAAGGTTTATGCTTCCGTCCAGGGGAGAGTCCCAGGCCCAAAACGTTTGGACGAACACGAGGTCGAAGATGGTATGGATGCGAACCCAAAATAGTATGGGAGGTAGAAAGGGTAGGGGGAGAGGATATCATCCTAAGAGAGGAGGGAGTGGTGGAGAAGGTGGGGGGGGAGGGTCAATGGAACATGGAATAGAGGGGATAGAGCCCGGTACAGAGGAGGGAGGATGTAGAGATGTGTGCAGTACAGAAAACATAACATCTGAAAAAAGTGCAGAGGTTATGGGAAGAGACTCATTACCCAGGGCCGATGTTGTTTCCACTGCAGACTTGGAACGGGTACGAGGTGGAGTGGACGTAGCGTTCTGCATACTAATTGTCTTCTTTGCAGCGCCATTCCCCGCCACCGAGGGGATCTTGCTCTGGTTCAATTCACCCTCACCTTGCGTTATGTCTCCTTTGTTCCTCCACTGAAGGTTGTTTCTTTGTTCCCCTTGAATTTTCAAGTCACCCCAGAGAGCAGTGGACAATCTTTGTATAAGTGCCCACTTTATGGCACCTTCTACACCTAAAAGGGACACCTTCATAGTCTAGAAGTTGTTTGCGCAAGAAGTGTCTTTGGTGTAAAGTGATTTTTTCCTCCAGCCCAGCCCTGGTATCAAGATGAACTCATATCCTAGCCATAGCCATAATTCATGTTTGTTCATAGGATTGGTCATGTTCAAGATAAGTTCCCAGTGCATCGCCAATGCACATGAACACTTGAGTGGTCCAAAATTGCATAGGCAATCCCGACAATCTGACCCAAATAGGCCCAACGTGAAGCTGTTCACGCTCCGGATCAAAGAGGGGATCCCATCGCTTCAGAAGAACAGGAGCTAGCTCAATATGCTACAATTGAGACAATATCCATTCCGTGTATTCCGCTCTATGAAAGTGTAGAGCAAACTAGCCCCTAGCTAAGACCTTTATAGCTGGCAGTTCCTTCAGTAAGGTGCCCCAAATCTCCTCAGTCCATTGCCGCAATCTTTCCACAGAATATGTCCGACCATGGGCTCGTCTAACCAGTACTTTCCTTGCAGTATCAATTGCATCCGCCATTTGAATGTCCTCCCCGAATGTCAAGTTTATATCTGAGTCGATGGCCTGGAGGCACCAACCTTTTTTCTGCTTGTCTGAGCGCTTGCCTATAGGGAAGTCTTTGAGGAGCTTTCGACAGGGGTCCGAGGTGCTGTGCTGGGCAGACTTGGTCGGACGAGTTGATAGAAGCGGAGAGCTGAAGTAGCCTGAGCGAATAGGGGAGAGAGGGTTAAGACTGCAGGATCCGGGATGAAAGGAGGGATGAACGGGGCACTGTATATTGGAGGGTCCAACTGGTGCCAAGGATATGGTGGAAGGGTTTAAGGGCTGGGACGTAAGCGAAGGGGAAGGCAGGGGTTGCTGTGTAGGGTGTGGTAGGGGGAGCTGAAGGATGGGGAGGTCTGCAAACATGAGCCCAACAGATGAAGCGTGGCCGGCGAGAGAGGAGGGCACTCTAACACCGGAAGGTCCGCTATGTTGACAGCCGGATGCTGCTTTTTCCCAGAGCGTGGCAAGTGGTGTGACGAATGTGCAGCAGCTGTTGAGCTAGGCAGGTCTTTACCCTAGGGATCCATAGCGAGCTAATTTTTGTATGCCCAGATATCTTGCTTAGGTATGGGGTCCTCCTCATAGTCCACGAGGTCCTCCTCCACCATGGCAAATCGACAAACCTGTTCTAACCACCTACCCCGAGGACCGACTATAGGGGAAACTGTAAACTCGAATTTAAATACAAAGAAACGGTTGATCACGAGACTGCAAACCCTTATAAAATCAATGTCTCCGCGATCCCAATATGGGTCAACACCATATAATAATGAAAACCCTTCAAAACAGGGCTCGTGAGTGTCACCATTTCCGGAGTTTCAAAACCACGTCAAAACCGTCCATGAAACCTGCGATTTCACCAGCCGAAAAACTAGGGTTTAGCCATTCTCCACCATGGCTCCGCCCTTACTCCAACAATGATTCATTTCAAGAGATAAATCAATTTAATACTCAATCAGATTTTATAAATTACACCACTAAAATTTATATTTATATTGTAAAAAAAATTAAACTACACAATGTAACCATAAGAAAAGAATAATAAGATGCCTTAAAAAGAAAAGCGAACAAGTAAAACACGTTGAAGAAAATACAAACTTTCTATCCTGCTGAAATATACCTATTTATAACTGCGTATTCTATGATACCGTCACCTATCTATAATGATATCATGAAATTTGATACTTTAACAATCCTCTTTACTTTTGGATTTTGCTATTCTCGGAATCCACACATACAAGTTTGGTTCCAAATAAATATTAAATATAATGAGATAACATATATTTTTTTATTAGCGCGACCCTCTATATATATATAATTAATGCAACCCATTTCCTTCGCTCCCATGCATACCAAAGTTCCATTAATTTGAACTTAATAAAACTGTAAAATATATTTGAGCCGAAGTGGTTTAAAATGTATCCGTGGTTACATTCAGAAGCGTACATATGCGTCGTTCAGCTCGTACCTTTATAGCATCGTCACCATCTGGAACAACAATACTCTTTTAGGGGACAAGATGCCCCCAACGAAAGAATTTATTCGTTAATTGTATACTAAATAAATGATAGAAGGAATGTTAAGCACATGTGCAGTTAATGTAGTTCAGTTAACAAGAGCGCAGCGTCGCGTGACCTGCCCTTCATTTCCAGTAATGTCGCCAATCCTGCCCATCTTCTATCCATCTTGAAATGTCAATGAAGAAGAAGCCGAACGGTGGTAATTGCAGTGAATATAATCAAATGGAAGAACTATGTCGAGGTGCCCCTGTAATGTAGTAAAATAAAAGGCGCAGCGGGCCGAAGATAAAGTGGGAAGAACTGCCTCGAGGAGCCCCCGTAATAAAATAAAAGGCGCAGTGGGCCAAAGATAAAGTGGGAAGAACTACCTCGAGGCGCCCCTGCAATAAAATAAAAGGCGCAGCGGGCCGAACATAAGGTTTCGCTTCAATACTTTCGTTTTACTCGATGTTTACCTAACGACGAAGGCCAGCAGTTTCCTTGTCGAGTTTCCATGACGCAATTCATATATTGGACGGAGCCTTAATTCATTTGATCAGTACCATTGATAATTTGAGAACAGATAATTTGCATATTTCATGGAGGTCACATGATAATTGGCTGTATTTCCAAATCTCGTGGACATCACATTGGCCCGCGCTGAGATAACCTGGCACTGCCGTGATAATCCGTTTTCCGGTGATAAATGGCATATACTACACATGATAACCAGCGTATTTGATGATAACTCGCGTATCAACTGATAACGCGCGTATCATCTGATAATTCGCGTATTCAGCTCTGATAATTCGCGTATTAGTGGTGATAGGTCGCATAACGGAGAGAGAAGCCACATATTTGGTATTTTTGGTGGTCATCAACCGCAAATTGGTCGGAAAACAGTCGTGTAAACGGCAAAGTTGACCCGCATGTCATGCGGTGATAACCAGCGTATTTGAGTAGTTAAGACTTGATAACCCGCGTAACGATTGATAAATCGCTTATCCAATGGTTATAGTTCGCGTATCCCTTGACAAATCGCGTATAGTGTGATTATTCGCGTATGCAAAGATAACGCGCATATCAATTGATGATAACTCGCATATTGGGTGGTTAACTTCACACATCAACCGTGGTAATCGGCATGTTCCGCGGTGATAACCCGCGTATCGAGTGATAACGTGCGTTTTAACGGATGATAATTCGCATTTTGGTGAGTCAAGTCGCGCATCAACGGTGGTAATTGTCATGTCGGCGGTGATAAGATAGCCCGCGTGACAAAACACAAATCCAGGCGAGAAAACTTGCATATCCATGGAGATATCCAGCCCATAAACAGAGAAGAAATTTAGTCGCATAACAGAGAAGAAGTCGGAGATAATCCATATGCCCTCGATACATCCTGATTGAACCACAGGCGGAAAAGAATGCCAGATCCGGAGGCGGAGGCGGAGGCGGGGGAGGATGAGGATCCATGATAACAATTTATATTTCTAATGAGTTATCTTGGCCTTCTGGTTGATTCATATTTATATTGATAGATCGGGAGGAAGAGGAGGAATTTTGTTTGATTAAAAGTTGGGAGACCCCAGAAGTATGAACGTATGGCGATGTGTCTCGCCCTGTGCGTATTTAACTTTCCTCCTTTCTATTCATTTGATGTTGTGCTCGCATGTCTGGTAGTGGAGCAATTTAAAGAATCCATTTGTATGAATACTTGAAATGGTTTTCCTCTGTTTGCATTTTGTGTCTCGCCTACAAGTAAACCTTTCAATATTTTCATAAAATTTGAATCAGTGATGAGATAGATCCTCTGTATTTAAGTAAATGTTTCAGATTAATCTTAAATGATAAAATATGCTTTATATATTTATAATTTATTTAACATTATTACACTTTATGTTTTATTAATCTTAAATGATAAAATATGCTTTATATATTGATAACGACATACACAATCCCACTTTTTATGTAAATTTTAATCACTGGTCTAATGTCCATTTTAATAAGATTGCATAGAGTTATAATAAAAAAATTAATAAAATTGGAAAGAATTATAGTGATGCGTGGTTAACGTTATAGGGATGCTCGGTTGACTTATAAAAACTTTTCAATAATAAGTTATATCTTATGTTATAATAAATTGATTAATAAAGAGATATATGATTATTAAGTTATATTTTCGTTTTGAAATATAAATAGCGAAAAGTTTGTTAATGAAATATTTTTATTTTTTTGGGATAATAAATGTTGTTTGTTGTAAAAAATGTTATTAAAATATTATATGCTTTTATTTAAATATATATTAAGTTAAATTGTAATTGTTATAAAAAAATAATGTAGTATATTATAACGAGGTTAATGGATTAGTTTAATTATATAAATTAAAATTAAATTAAAATTTATTGGGTTTTGGTAGATTGTGATTCTATCAAAACAATTGATGTAAGTTATTTATCTTTTGATGTGAATTATTCACTATTAAATGTGATATAATACTTTCAATCCCTCGTAGTCATTTATTGGACATGATGAAGGGTAGATATAAATGAAATAAAAAATTATAATTAATAGTTCATAACTATTAATTAAAACATTATAAATCATTAAATTATATAAAATTAAAATAAAAAATTAATTAATTATAATTAAGCAAAGTCTTACATAAAAATCACATAAGAGAACCAATTTAGATCCATTTTAATTTTTTTTGAGGGATTAAATATTTTGAATTGTAAACTCTTTTTATAGTAAAAAGAGATTTAAGCAAAGCCTTTGAGTAGAAATCACCTAAGAGAAACCAATTTAGATCCATCTTAAATTTTTTTGAGGGATTAAGTCTTTTGAAGTGTAAAATTTTTTTATAGTGAAAAGAGATTTATTCTCTGGAAACACATCATAGATCCATAATTGAAATAGATCTAATCATATCTGGCCTTACCATTTTTAAACTTCACCTACATGATAAAATAGTTTATTGATACAAAACCCCAAATATAAAATCCATTGAAAAGTAAGACTTTTTACCATGAATAGATCTAACTCAATACTTTTTCCCTTTAATAATTTATGAGAAAAAATATATATATTAATTTATTAATAAATTAAATATTCTTATTTATTTTTAAATTTAATTATTAATATTAAATATTAAATATAAGTAATAATATTTACTTTTAAAATAATTACATTAATTTTATAATATATATATTAAATAAATATATATAATAATATTATCAGTCTAGACGTCTTAACTCAAGACTATCAGCACCTAGAGAGATCAATATAGGTGTAAACCTCTTTTTTGAGCGTAAAACTTGAAGGTTTGCACCTTGAGAGATTTACCCCCCTCGACGCTTGATAGATTGGCACATAAGATGGATCTAGGCTAGTTTCAGTGTGCTGCCAAGGAAAACCTATTGAACATATGATTAATTTTATCAATAATATGTAAATACATCTAATATTAATATGATAATTTTAAATATGTGTGAGATTTGTTATTTTAATTTTAAATTTTCTTAGTTACCTAAGTTCGTTGACATAATAAATATTGTTAATAACTTTAATGATGAAAAATGATGAAATAAAAGTTTTGAATCCAAAGTGACAATATAATAGTGTTTAATGATAGAAAATGTGAATAATAAGAATGTGGTCAATTACAAATAGTCTTCATTTTGATCGACCTCAAACTATTTTCTTGTACTATTCTTATTGTCACCCTTGTTAGTTTTCTTATATTTTCATATCGATTATATGAATAGGAAATTTAAAATCATAAAGCATTTAAATATTTAGCTCAAACTGTTGTAGTAAGCATCATACCTTGTCTCTCTTGCTCTCCAATATTAATAGGTTGAATTACTATAACACGAAAATCAATGTACATTGTCAATAATTTTTTGTTCTTACACTGAAATCAATGTAAAATGTTAATCCAGTCACTTTAAAATCAATGTACCATCATACATCCAATTACATCAAATTGGAAATCAACATCTACATGGAAATCAATGCATCTAATGCACGAAATCAAATTAGATTAGAAAACAATATCTACACTTAAATCAATTCATCTAATGCAACCAATCAAATAAGGTTAGAAAACAACATCTACACTTAAATAAATTAATCTAATGCAAGTAATCAAATAGGATTAGAAATTAACATCTACACTCAAATCAATGCATCTAGTGCAAGTAAGCCAATAGGATTAGAAACCAACATCTACACTCAAATCAATGCATCTAGTGGAAACAATCAAATAGGATTAGAAATCACCATCTACACTAAAATCAATGCATTTAGTGCAAGCAATCAAATAGGATTAGAAATTTTCTACATTGAAAGCAATGCATCTAGTGTAAGAAATCAAATATAATTAGAAATCAACATCTACATTGAAATTAACGGATCTAGTACAAGCAATCAAATAGGATTAGAAATCACCATCTACACTAAAATCAATGCATTTAGTGCAAGAAATAAAATAGGATTAGAAATCATCTACATTGAAATCAATGCATCTAGTGCAAGTAATCAAATATCATTAAAAATCAACATCTCCACTAAAATCAACCCATCTATTGCAATCAATCAAACAGGATTAAAAAAATCACCATCTACATTAAAATCAATGCATATAGTGAAATAAATATTCTTCCCTTTCTCCCCCCGCGATCTATATCTATATCTCCCTCCATCTCTCCTTATTTGTCTCTCTATCGCACCCCCCCAAACTCACATGCTCTCTCACTCCATATCTATCAATCTCTCTATCCCTCCCTCCCTGTCTACATCTCTCTCTTCTTCCCTCTGATCATCTTCCATCTATATCTCTATCTCCCTTTGTCTCTCTCTATCACCCCCCAAAACATACACTTTATTTCTCCAATTTATCTATCTATCACTCCCTCCTCCTCCTCCTCCTCCTCTCTCTCTCTTTCTCTCTCTCTCTCTCTCTCTCTCTATCTTCCCCTTCTCTCTTATTCCCCCCACTTCTATCTATTTTCTCTCCTAGTGTCCTCTGTCCCTATCTCTCCATATTCCTTATCACTCCCTCTCTCTCTCTATCCACCTTTCTCTCTTGATGTATTTCTTCTTACCTCCCTCCCTCTCCCCCTCAATCTCCATCTCTCTTTCCCTACCTCTCTCCACTCCCTCACATCCTCTCTCTCTTCCTTCGTCCCTCTCCCTTTGTCTCCCACCTCTCTCACTCTCTCTCTCTCTCTTTAGCCTCCAACTTTGTTACTATATTCCTCTCTCTCTCCTTCTCTCCCCCTTCTCTCCATATTTCCTTCTTTGTCTCATTATCTCACCCCAAAATATACATTCTCTTTCTCCATCTATCCTTTGTCACTCCCTCTCTCTCTCCACATCTCACTCTCTATGTATTTCTTCTTCCCTCCCTCTTTCCCCTCCAACTCCATCTCTCTATCACTCCCTCTCTCCTCCTCTCCCTCAAGTCCTCTCTCATTCTTCCTCTCTCTCCCTGTCTCTCCTACCTCCCTCTCTCTTGTCCCATCTCTCTCTCTCTCTCTCCAATCATCTCTCTTTCCCCATCACTCTCTTCCTCTCTCTCAAGTCCTCTCTCTTGTCCTTCCTCTCTCTCCTACCTCCCTCTCTCTTCCCCTACCTATCTCTCTCTTTCTCTCTCTCTCTCTTCATTCATCATTCCCCCTTTCCTTCAGTTTATCTCCATCTCTCCCTTGTCACTCCCCCTATTTCTCCACCTCTATCATTTTATGTCTTTGTTCTTACCTCTAAATATACACACACTCTCTCCATCTCTCCCTTGTCACTCCCCCTATTTCTCCACCTCTATCACTCTAATGTCTTTGTTCTGCCTCTTATGGATATATCTAGGAGTTAATATATATATAATATATAATATATTTATATATAATATAACAAATTTAATATTGGTATAATCCCAAGTTATTAAATTAATAATATTAACATTATAATATATTCGTAATGAATATTAGATTTAATAATAGTATTAATATTGATTCTTGTAAATATTAAATATATAGGATTAATAATGTTTTTTTTGCATTGGTATTCAAATCATAAATTTGGTCCATGGTATTTGGCCCATAGGCACCTAAATAAAACTTCTTCTTTTTTAGTTTTTGTAAATATAAAGAGGTTTATGGAGTAAGTATAAAAATAGGCTTTATTTGTTTACCATACCTATGGTTTATTTATATTTTTATTTATTTATGATACCTCTTTTTTTAGTGTTCCTAAACCTATTCATATTTTAAATTTATATTGTGTTTATACATAATAATAATTAGATTGATTTTTAAATAGGACCAACATTAGATTAAAAATGTTAAATGTTAAACATTACATGTTAAATGTTAAATGTTGATGTGTTTACATTTATGTTTATGTTTTTACATCATATATACCCCATAATGGGTTGTAGAGCACCTCTTGGTGCAATTACATTATTAGTATTAAAAAAAAATACATATAAAATATAAGCCAAACATATTAAAGCCTTAGCAACATAACTTTCCCTTGGCCTAAATATTCATAAAGGAGTATCTTAAAAAGAATAATATATTTTCTTTATTGATACCTAACTTAGAAAAGGTTGCTGAAGAAATGTATCAATAGCATAAGCTTAAAAAGAGTTCAAATATCTTGGATGAGATTCTCAGCAATCAGATATCTCCTCTCATTAAGACTAGGCTTGGATATAGAGAAGAATCCATCTATAAGAAGGTAGAAGGTAAAGACTCTAGATTTCCTTTTCAGAGGAAATAAGTGATGTTTTTCAATGAACTTGGGTCTAAGATAGAATCTTAGAATCTTTGATGCTACCAAACCAATAATCACAATGATACTACTTTGCATAGTAGAATATAAACAACAATAAATCTACTAGTGCATAAAATATTGAAAACTTTTTACAATTTTCAACCCAAATTCATTATATTAATAAACATATAATACAATAATCTAGGGCTCCTATACCATGGATAGTATCCATCATACATCCACCGATAGAAGATACAAAACTAGGGCTTGGTGTCAATCCATCAACAACCAATCTACCCTCAAAAAGATACTCTAATCGTCCAATTGATGTAGAGCTCTCACAATTTCCTTGAACATACCCTATACCTACCTGGTCCTTCGGCTCCCGATCTGCAACTCCTACCTCTATCAAAGCTCCAAGTCCATCTCGTCGCTGAACCTCGGCTGTCAATCTGCTCACTATGTGTGCCTTAGTCCATCAAGGGTACAACACATCAAGACTCTTGTTGAGTTGTTCACAAATCCATTTGTGAATAAATCACAATTTCCCATTCCTACTCCTCAGCTACTCAGGGACTTCAACCCACTATAGTCTTCTTGTGCTTCTGCAATGAAGACCAACATAGGTCACAAAGCGTTGCCACCTATTACTATAACATATCCATCTCCCATAATGATCATAGGCTAGGAGGATTTCCCATCATCTATTGTAGAAGTCCTTCTCCATACACAAGTCTATGGCTTCTCAAATACTACTTTGGTTGATCAAACTTTGAGCTCAACTTCTTCCACTCTAGAAACAATCTAAGTCCATGAAGATGGTGCACACTGGGATCCAACCTTAGACACTATCACATTGTCCTCCAACAGACCATAAATTCCCATTCGATTTACACACTTGGTCCACTCTCATGTTGCCCTCCAATAGTCCACGAGTGACCAATACTTGTTTTAGCATCTTCTCCTAGTTATGGAATCCAATCATCTAGGAAAATCCTCCTCTTGGATGCCAACAAACTTCTCCTAGGAAACTCACCCCCCTGCAAATTGCATCAACTCAAGAGGACAACCATACCTGATATGAAACCTTATTTTTCTCCTCTTGACATGACACATAACCTGCTGATGTAATATACTCCTTAATATGTCCACCAACTATCCTAATCTAGGACACATCCAACTACCACCAGCTCACCATGAAACCATCAATAAACCACATACCTTGTCATATCGTGGGATGTTATATATGGTTGTGGGTTTGCACTATTGGTTAGGGCTACAACTACATTGCTAATGCAATCCTTCCTCATGTTCAAGCCTCCTTCTTAGTTGTGGCTTCACCCTTAACATCTCCTCCTCCTATTAGTTGTCGATATGGGCTTATACCAGCCCTCGAATAGGCCTCCGGCCACACCTATGTAAGCGAATACCTCTAGGGCCTTCACGGGAAAATAGTCCCAGCCTTAGGGACCACCTACACACTAGTGTTTAGGTGTACATCTTATTTTAACTTCACAACAAAAATTGTGATATCCTTTGGTTAGGAGGAACACCCACAAGCATGCCACCAATCTACCTAGAATGACCTCCAATTACGGAGGATCATTTATGCTCTACTTTGGTGACCTAAAATACCCAAAACAATCCTCTTTCTAGCCTCGGCCTCCCTTCTTAGAGTTGCGGGTGCCTCAGGGATGATTTCCTATGAGAGACGTACACATGGATGAGTGAAAATGACCTCTCCACTCACTTCTATTTGTACAAAACTCATGTGGCATCAACAAATAACTTGTGGTACTCTAACTCGTCAAGTTGACCTCCATTAGGTGCCACATTAACCCACAATTACATTAGAAAATTCATATCTCAAATTATATACCTCAGATTTGAGTGATTTTTTATGCTCCTGATTACCCTTGGGATCCTCCATCACCTCAAATCATCACATGTCCAAAACTCATCATGGATTTGCACCCACCAACTTGGGTGAAAAACACATAGGCTTGGGTTTCATGCCCACAAGTTCTTTTGTGGCGCTCCAACCTCCAAACCCTCGATCCCTAAGGCTTGGAGTACCTCCTAAGCTACAAAAATAGAAAATAAGAAGGCAACCAAAAATAAATCCAAAAGTAGCGTTGGACAGAAAAAATACAACAATAACAAACAATAGCAAAGTCAAGTTAATAACAACTTTAAAAAAGAGTAGCAATAAAGAGTTGTTTGAGGAAAAAATTCCACCAACCACTATGAATGAGTGAAGAACCAACAGATGTCCTTTTTTCCTTAAAGACAAGATCGTAAAAGGAAAAATGCTCCCAAGTATCAAATTTTGTTCAATGCTCTTTTTTCTTGCAACAATTTTGATCATAAAGCCATATAGTGTCAATGGCATGCAAGAAATCAAGTTGTGTTGGTTACCAACAACCCAAGAATGTATAAGATGCCTTGGAAAGAGTATATTGATAGCTTCAAGAGAGGGCTTGGTTATAATGGCATTAGTAAGCAAAATAACTATAACCTCCTATTAAATCCTATTTAATGTCACAACTATCACGTTTTTTGGCACAAGGCAGCAGATTGCCAATATGGGAAGATGAGGCATCCCTCACAGATTTTGTAGCAAAAGGAAGCAACTTGACCATTAAATATAAGATGTAATCTGAAAAAGGAATTTGAGTTTGATTTCAATGCTCAATGTAAAAGAAGCATGAAAAGAGGTGAAAGGAACAAGTTGAGAGCTAAATATTTTCTCGAGAAAAATCATGATAGAATTAAGAGGAATGATCATCTTATTCCAATGGTGGAACCATATAAGAATATCAACTACAATAAGCATAGGTA
>APFE030063928.1:0-12171 GCA_000404065.3 Pinus taeda
AGTTAGGAATTGGTTGGGGACAGTTGAGGCCACGGGCACTAACAGGTGATAAGCAGGTAAAACCCGCGATCTCTGCCCGAAAATAAGGAGTTTTATATTTTTTTAAGTGTTTTAATACATATACGTGGGTTAGGTATGTATGAACCCGTGTATACACGCGTTTAACTCAGGGCAATGTCGCGTACAGGGAATAAAACACTGTTTTTTAGATTTTGGACCAGGTCTGGAAGGAGGGGTTACCCTAGGCCATGGGTGTAGCATCACAAACCATAATGGTGAGATTTGGAGCTATAACATGAATGCATGGGCTAACAAGTATTGTTGCAACTAGTTTGATAGGGCATTGAGCCTTCTTGATGGTTCTTTGATGAAGTTAAGAAGACAATGAACAAATATGCATTCATGACTTGTAGTTCCTATGTTTAGCATGAGCTTCGAAAATTATGAGTAAGATATTGCCTTAGTATTCATCTTACTGACTTATTATCATCTTAGATTGAATTTTATAATTTTTTTGGTTGTTCTAGGTATCTGGCCTATAGCTAACCCTAAAAATATGGAACTGGGTTCCTAGCCACACCCTCTTAACTGAGATATCTCCATTGTAACTGCATGGAGGAAGTCATATGTGTGTGGATGGGGCATTTTGGCTGCATGTACAACTTAGCATGCATGCAGCTGGGATGTAGGGCCAAGAAAAAGATAATCTTATCCTAGGGCAAGATCATCAATAGATGTTGACTAGTATTTGGGTGATGTGGTGCTCTTGGGAGGTTGGAGTTTATTTCTAGTTTATAAACACTGCTTTCATAACTGGAACTTGGATATTGGGTTATGTCATAGTAACTCTTCGCTCATGTTGACTATGGAGACCCTATAAAAGCAGGTGAATGACGTGTTGGGTGTTACAATGTCTCTCAAAAGTGATACTAAACATCAATATGCTTTGTCTTATAATGATAAAGTAAACTATTTGTTAGAACATTTATATTTTAGCTATCACAATCTAACTTTATAATTTCCTATACAAATCCAATGCCTAAACACAATCTCTATAATCATATAGCTTCCTTACTTGCATGAGTGGATGGCATGTATTCAACTTCTATAGTTGAGAGTGTTTTTCTTGAGTATCTCTTGCTCAACCAATGGATTTCTCCTCCAAATAGGTTAAAAACACATAATCACTTGTCGATATTTTGTCATCCAGATCTATAACAAAAACATGTATGTCCAACACTTTTCCTTCTTTAGGTATTCCTTGGTATAAAATTCCATAATATGTAGTGCCACACAAATACCTAAAATCTCTCTTTAGATTTGTTCAATGTTCCTTCCTTAGGTTTAACTAATACGTGCTCAAAAATCTCATTACATGTGTAATGTCTAGTCTTGTATTGTTGGAAACCTAATCCTTAGGGATTATGGCAAATATGTACTATTCATTTTAGAAGAGGATGAAAAGTATTGTGTGAACTTGAATAGTCTTTGGAGTCCAAAAGACCTCTTGGAAAATGAAACGAAGGGTCACAAGACATTATATTTATATTTTTATTTTATTAATGAAATGCATTAAATGCTTGTCCTTCAATTTCTATGTTGTACTAGTTGCATCAAAGCTCAATTTTGTGAGCTACCATGTTTGTGTCCTTTATCAACATTCACACTCCTTCCTTGTAGAGGTCATTTTTCTCATCCATTAGGGGAATTTTGAGGCAAAAAATGGGCATGAAAACAAAAAATGCACTAACAAAATCAACTTTAAAAGAACCATTAAGATTCAATATGATGACATCATCCTTAAAAATGGATATTTTTTGAGAGGAAAAAAGAAATCTATTTTTTTAAATTTTATTTTTTTCTTATCTTCTTATGGATTTACTCAAATGTCAAGCGTATGCACCTTTTGGATGTGGAATTAAATTATGCCTCTAACAAGTACCCGCTCTACACACTTTTGAGTAGAATCACACCAAAAAAATTGAAAGACATGAGAAAAATGTGTTTCTACTTAAAAGTATGTAGAGTGGGTATTTTTCAGAGGCAGAAATTAATTCCACATCGATTAGATTCATACACTTTACATTTGAGTAAACCCATAAGGTGATAAGCCGAAAATACTATAAAAGGATAGTTTTCTTTATTTTCCTTTTAAAATCTATAACCTTTTTTTTTTTTCACATACTGGTTCACGGATACCCGGGTCAGTGGGTAGCTGCTACATCCAGGGTTGTTTAACACTGAGTGGACGCCACCCGAAGGGCATCAACACCCCTCGGCCTAGTTACTGACCTGACCCCAAGAGCTTTCGGGATTCGACCCTGTGACCTCCCATTGGCGAGGCACTTGATTTGACCGATTGAGCTAACTCTTGGGGCTAAAATATATAACCTTTATTTTGTTATTTTAACTATTTTTAATTATTTTCCTTAGGAGACCCTTTTTAGACTTCAAAATTCCTCCTATGATCTGTAAACTTTCGTGGGTATTCCACTAGACAGTTCATCATAACAAATCTATGAAAACATATTAGAAAAAAAATGAAATCTACCCTATGAGGGTTTATTTCTATTTAGATTTATGGATCTATTAATTATTGTTTATTGTGTACACATACAAATTAAAATTATGAATAAAATAGTGAATGAAAAAATATAAATCACAAATCACAATTGATATAAGATATATCCTGGGAATACCTTTTGGGATAAAACCCAGTTAGAAGGTGAGATCACTATGCTCTCTTTCTCTAAATATAAAATGGATACAAGTACAAAAAATTAAGGCCTATGGCTCATGGGATACTACATTGCACAAATCCTCTTTGTGCATTGTCTCCCTATCCCTCTCGGTTACTCTGCTCTTCTATGGAACAAAATGCACTCGAAAAGAATGGAACCCCTTTTCCTTGTAATGGCCTAGTTGTAACACAAATTGATAGCCCACTAGTGTTTAGGTTTGAATCCTTAAAAGCTTAATTGGAGTTACAGTATTGAATATTCTAGAGTCTTCTTCATCATGATCGCATGGCTAGGGCCTTTTTCTTGGGTGATGATGGTTGGTGTGGCATTTGTTAGGGTCCTATAATATAGGTAATCAAAGTATGTATGAGAATCTGCTAGTAAAGTTTAGCCTATAAATTCACTAGGTATTATAGTCTAAATTTTCTATATACAAAGGTATCAAATTGGTCAATTCATTGAAAATATGTGTGTCAAAAGAGGTCCATTAGTCTTGATTTGAATTGTAAGGTCCCTAAGGGGTCATCATTGAGGTTTCATGAGTGTCTTGTCATGAGTGAGTGTTGGACAATTGATTGTGGATGTGTTATTATTGTGCATGAATGTTGGGATTGATGTCAACCAGGCAAGCAAGAATGTGTGTTACATCAAATGCATGGCTTAGAAGGATTCCTATGGTAGCTACAGACTTCATATAGAGGATCATCGTTGTGGGTGTGATTTCAGTTGTCCAAAAAGTCAATGAGTAGAGAATTTTGTAGTCATCTTCCAAGAAGCAAAAGGAATCAATACCTACATCAGACCCTCTCCATTATAAAGTGCTCTGAACAAGATTTCCAACGATATGTGGAAGTCCAAAAGTTGACTCCTGGATCAAAAGATATGGTTTGTTGAAGTTTAGAGATTTGAAGCCTTAGGAAGGAAGGAATATCGACATATCAGAGATTGGAATATCGAAGGTCAACATATCGGTGCATCGACACATCGCGATATCATAATATTAGAGGTTCAGTACATCAGATTAGGTTGTATCGAAGGTTAGAGGAGATTGGTACATCACGATATCGACACATTAGATCATCGATACATCAGAACATCGGAGTATCAAAACTTCTTAAAGTGAGGAAACTCTTCTCTTGGAGTTGGAAAAACCAAAGGTTGACGAGACCTCTTCTCTCTCCTCTAGTGGAACACATGGCAACATATGTTTGGCTCCCATAAGACACATGACAACATATGATTGGTTCCAATAAGCTACAGTGGCATATGACATCAGCATGATGTGGCAATACAATAGGACACGTTGCGGGCATATTCAACCTTATTGAGTAGTCTAATGGGTTAGAACTGGGTGACACGTGTCACCTCTAAGGAGTCACCATGTGGAGTGATGACGACATATCAGAGGTTCACATATTGGAGGTCCACATATCCGATAAAGGAGGTTTCTGATATTGGGTTGGAAAATGGTCGTGAGAGTTCAAAGAACCAAGGGCGTAAAGCAGTTAACAAAGGGAGAATGGAACTTGACAAGAGTTTGAAGGTTTAGCACCTTAAGGCTAAGCGACAGGTCATAGTTCTCGGTCCTATGACGAGAAATGTATGGAGGGCTAAGAAGAAGGAGCCAAGATGAAATCAAAACTTCATAGAAGTTACAATGCAAAGGGGGATCTGATATGGCATTAATTTTATGGTCACGAGCCCGGTCATATGAGAAAGCAAATGCCAAAGGAGCTAAGTGCCAAGGGACTGAGGAGTATCGTAACATAGCACCAATGTGAAGCAATAATGTGGAATTTATTTGATAAGACAATACAAAGAGTTAATCAAGTTTGAAAGGGAAGCTAACAAGTTTTGTGAAAACAGCTTCAACCACTCTAGATTCTAAGGCAAAGGACCAACATAAATGAACCAATTTCTAGATTTGAAGGTTGAAGATTTTCTAGCAGTTCCAAACTTCTTGCACTGTTTTTATCTTTAGTTTATTGTTCAGATTTTTTTTTTCCAGAAATATAGCCACAATCAGCAACATATTTTCTTCAAAGATTCAACAAAACAACCAAATTTGTCCATAATTCCTATTATTTAGTTATGTTTCAGAAATATCTATATCTTTGTTAGATATTATTTTGTAATCAATTCCTTCTTGGAATCCAAAGTTAGTTTAGTAGGAAGTCTATAAATATTCTGTAATAAGACTTAGAAAGGGTTGGATTATGTATGAAAGAAAGAGCTCTACCTTGATATAGATTGTGGATTGTACTCAAATTAATCAATTTTCAGAAATACAGAGGTATTTTTGTTCTAGGATTCTTGTGTCAAACAAATGGTGATGTGTTCTCTCATGTTAAATTGTTCTTTTTTCTCAATTTCCATATGAATTTCCCTCTTGACTATTGCAAGAAGATTAAGAGTTGAATTTACTTAAGTGTACTTAGCTCTAGCTTATTTTAAACAATCTTAATGTTTTCCACATGATATTAAATATAAAATTCATTTAAATATGCTTTATATTTAATTGATCATCTACTTTTTTATCTCAGCCACACCATAAATATATGAATATCCAAGAGTTTGCCTACCCTACCCTATTATAGCTACTCTATCAATTTGTAATTGATTACCCAAAAGTTAATGACTCCATGCCTAGTGGACTTTTCTAGCATTTTTCAACCAAAATTTTGAAAAACCCACCTCAAACTTTGATATCTAGCCTAAAATCTTGAAAGCAGAAATTATATCATACAGAGAGAGCCCTCTCTGAAGATGGAAGGGCTAGATGCCAAATTTAAAAGTGGTTTGTGGTTACCTTTGTAGTTTTCTTCCTCAGCCTAGGAAAATTGCAAAGTGCTAACATTTTGGCGACCATACTAGGGAACAATCCAGAAACAAAATATTTCCCTAGTAAATATTGATTTAAGAACTCAAAAAGATATTTCTTGTGGGTGACAGTGAAGTAGAAGCTATTAGGTTGAATTTCCATCTAGAATTTGTATATGTACCTAGTTGTAAATAATGTATTTGAAGATATGGCTCCCAAGAAAATCTACACCAGATCCTAACCCACCTAAAATTGTAAATAATCCTGAGAAGATGATTAGGAAAACGATTTTTACAGAAAGTCAAGCAAGCAATAATCCTTTTCCGAGAGCTAATTTACTTCCAGAAAGTTTTATAATAGTTGAGGGTATTAAATTTGATTTACCCTTTGAGCATATTATTTTCATAAACAAATCAAAAATCTTTTTCCTTGAGACAGTCTTTGATGAAACTATTTTGAAACCTCGTATATAAGCACATAAGTCCATCATTTAGATTCTGATAAAGATGTTCTACAAAATTTTGAAAAACTTGAAGATCTGGTGACTCAATTGAATCAGGGTGCTCATAAACCATTCATAGGTCAACAAACTACCATTTCTTATTCTACCTCATCATCAACCCCTCCTGTGGTTTCACCTTTTTCCACTATTCCCATTTCATCTCTCATCTAGACTCCTTTTATACCAACTCAGCAAGTCATAGTTCCACCTCCTTTACCACCCCTAACATCAAGCACAACTACATTTTCATCCTCCTCTCATATTCTAATCATGGTAGCTTATTATTCCCTTTTGGTTTTACAAGCACCACTGAATGTCACACCACAAAATTATGGACAACACATACCTCAATTTGATAGCACTGGGCCCACCACAGCACAACAACACATAGATAAAATGAATGACTCCATAGAATTAGAAGAAGTTGATGATGATGATGTGAAAATCAGGCTCTTTGCACAAAGTTTGGCAGGGAAGTTAGAAAATAGTACAGAGGGTTGCCAGTAGGAAGTATGGAAGATCTACAACAATTTCATTAGAACTTCCTTTCAAGATGGGAAGTGAAAAGGAATTCCCTTCAGATCCTTGTAGAATATGAAAGTCTAAGGAGAGCTCCAGGTGAAATAGTTCAAGATTATTGCATTAGATTTAACGATATTTATAATTCTATTCCAATATTAATAAAACCTCCACCATGACTAGATTTAATTCGATTTCTAGATGGATTTGATTCTCATATGGCTTATCAATTGAGAGAAAGAAATACAAATACTTTGGAAGAAATGCAAAGAAATTTTGTTAGTGTAGAGGAAAATTTGTTGGCCAAAAGACAAAAATTAAAATCTAAAAGAAGAGTGACCATTAAAGAAGAACCTTCTTCTTCATAAAATGCAATGCTAGACACTTTAGTGAAAACTATGGAAAGAATGACTTTGAGAGATAGAGCTCCACTAAGAGAACCACAAGGGGGTCCTCAAATTAGGAATTGAAATTTTAGAAGGAACCAGCTCCAAATTAAACAGAGAGAGCAAAGAGCCCCAATAGATCAACAAAAAATTAGACCTCCTTTTTAGGAAAATTATGGAGAGGAAGAAAATGAGATCGCAGATGATCCAGAAGAGAATCAGATTAATCTTTTTGGTGAAGGAGAAATAAATGATGTTTTCTTGACTAAAGAGAAACATGATTTATTTTTTCTAGCACAACAAGATGTTATGCCTATTGAATCAGAGGATCAAAAAAAAGGTTATTAAATGCCATTATAGAAGTACATAAATAGTATAATATGAGAAATAGGAAAGTTCCATCAAATGCTCCTAAAAAGGTCCAAAGTGATACAACTTCTATAAGTCAAACAAAAACTAATTCTCCAAAATAAATTCTTCAAAGACAAGATACAACTCAAAAGGAAGTAGAAAAGCCTCAACCTTCCTTCAATATTGAAAGTGAATTATTGAAAGTTAAAATTTTTGTTCTTCTAACTGAATTGGTGAAAAAGGATGTGTATAGGATAAAAGAACTAAAAATAGAAGAGGGGACAGATACTATGAACTTAAGTGATAACTAGCCTAAATTTTTATTTGGACCTGAAGTTGAACGAAGTCACAAGATGGTAATGTGCCACCATTTTATGTTAGTATTAACATTCATGATTTCATTTTGCACAATGCCATGATGGATTCTGGTGCTTCACATAATCTCATGCCTAGAGTGATTATGAAGAAACTTGGATTATATATAACCAGGCCATATAAAAACCTTTTCTCTTTTGATTCAATTTGATTAAGATGCTTAGGTTTAATCAAGGATTTACATGTAACCCTTGCTCAAATCCCAGGAAAACATGTAGTCATGGATATTATTGTGGTTGATATACCTCCTAAATATGGAATGATTTTGTCAAGATCTTTGGGAGAAAATTTGTAGGGTACCTTGCAGATGGACATGACATATGAAACTATTCCTATCTTTGGGAAACAAAGGAGTTTGTACAGGGAGACTATGGTGAAATATATGGTAATCAACCAAGACAAACCCAATAATTACCCATTGTATTCTGTACATTCATATATGGATTCTTTTATTCTATATAATGACATATGTTTAGAGGAGGAAGTGTCAGATATGGAAATTCAATCAATCAATACAAAGGATGTGAAGTTACAGACTGAAACAGAAGATGATTAGGATGAAGGCCTTTGGAATATGGATTTTGATGGGGCAGTCAGTAAGGAAGAATCAGGGGCTAGTGTATGGATCTTAAACTCAAAATCAGGCATATCAAAGAGATATTCCTATAAGCTCAATTTCCAATGTACCAATAATGTAGTTGAGTATGAGGCATTCATTATGGGGTTATAGTTACTGAAGAGATCAAGAACTAAAATAATTTCAATTCATGGTGATTCAGAATTCATCATAAATCAAATCAAAATTGAGTATTCAACTAAACATCCTAGGTTGATGGCATGCAAAAATGTTGTCTTATGTTTTTTGCAGTGTTTTCTAGAGTATCAGTTGTCTTTGACTCCTAGAAATCAAAATGTATTAGTTGATGCATTGGCTACCTTAGCAAGTACATGTAAAATTCCTTTCCACCCAAATAAGAAATGTGAGATTGAGGTGAAATATAGACCTGCTGTCACAAATAATATAAGGTACTAACAAGTGTTTGACAATGACAAACAGTTAAACAATTTTTTACAGTTAAAGGGAGACTTTGAAAATTTGCATATTGATATAGAAAATATTGTTAAAGATGATGAGAAACAAACTATTTTGGATCAAACTAGTGAGATTGTTGATATAGATGAAACAAAACTTGAAGTATTATAGTTAAAATATAATGTAATACCACGAGGTATGGTACCACTTGAAGAACTATTTGATTTTAATGACATGGCTCAAAAGCCTAAGGTGCAAATTGTGGAAGTCAAAGTTGAGCATTGTAACATATGGACTGAACATAATCCAAAGTTTGTAAATATTTCCAACTCTTTACCTCTTGAAGAAAAGAATAAATGCAATGATTTATTGAAAGAATACTCTGATGTTTTTGCATGGGGATATGAATGTTTAAAGTCCTATGATACCAGCATTATTCAACATATTATTCCCATAAAAGAGGACCACAAACCTTTCAAATAGAATTTAAGAAGGGTAAATCATGTTTTGTTACCTTTAATTGAAAAGAGGTAAGTAAACTTTTTGATGCCAAGATTATTATACCTTTGATATTTTCTAAATATTTATCAAATCTAGTACCAGTGAGGAAAAAGATTGGAGAAATACAATTGTGTGTGGATTTCTGAAACCTTAACAAAGTTTCTCTTAGAGATAATTACCCTTTACTGAAAATGGATCATGTTCTACAAAGGGTAGTTGGTTCTAGAATAATTTCATTGCTTGATGCTTTTTCAGGTTGGAACCAAATTTTAGTGCATCTAGATGATCAAGACAAAACAACCTTCATGACACCATGGGGAACTTTCATGTATGTGAAGATGCCCTGTGGGCTTATGAATGCAGGACTAACTTTTCAAAGAGCAATGGATATTTGTTTTGCAGATGAAAAGGGCATATTCATTGTGATATATCTAGATGACATCATTACGTTTCCAGAACTGATGAAGATTATTTGTTTCATTTAAAAATAGTCTTTGAGAAATGTAGGAAATTTGGTATTTCCTTGAACCCTAAAAAGTATTTGTTTGGTTTGAAGGTAAATTTCTAGGTCATATAATTTCCAAATATGGTATTCGAATTGACCCAAGTAGAATTGAAGCTATCATGAAAATTGATCCCCCAAGAAACAAAAAAGGAGTGCAGTATTTCATTGGAAAAATAAATTTCCTGAGAAGATTTATTCCAAATTTAATTGAAATCTTAAGAGCTATCACCAACACGTTGAAAAAGGAAAGTGAAATAAAATGGAATGTTGAAGCTAAAATATCATTCAATGAGGTAAAGGCAGCCTTGACCCATGCTCCTGTTTTGATTAGCCGTTATCACACTAAATATTGCATTATTTTTTCCTTTTCTTCAGAACATACTATTGCAACAGCACTATTACAAAAAAAAAGGAGGCACATGAGCAAACTATAACATTTTTCAATAGAGGATTAAGAGATGCTTCTTTGAAATATAATATCATGGAAAATAAAACTTTTTCTTTAGTAAAGGCCTTGAAATATTTCATAATGTATATATTACATTCTTACATAAATTTCTCTTGTTCCAAGTGCAACAGTAAAAGACATCCTTACTCACACCGATCTAGATGGAAAAAGAGGTAAACGGATAGCAGTAATTTTGGAGTATGACATTGAAATAAAGTCCAAAAAACTTATCAAAGGTAAAGGATTAGCAAAATTAATGGTTGGATCAAAATTTCATGTATTAGACATCAATTTTGTCGCTGCTCTTGATGGACAAGAGGAGCTAGTGACTCCACAGGTATCAATAAAATTTTGTTACTTCTCCCTAGTATATAGATGTTGTTTATGTTCTGCAGAATTTACAAGCTCTGCGTGGTTTGACAAAAACCAAGGCAAGATTTCTGAAACCAAAAGTTGTAAAGTTCTTTATTTTAGATCAAGCTTTATATTCGAGGTACGTTGGACGAATTTTACTAAATTGTTTGTTGAAAGATGAAGAAAATAAGATAATGGAAGAATTTCATAAAGGTGAATGTGGAGGACATCTTTACTAGAAAACCACAACAAACAAAATCCTGAGAGTTGGTTTTCACTGACCTACTTTGTTTGCTGATATTCATAAAAAGGTTTCAACTTATTATCAGAGTCAGATTTTTGAACGCAAGAGAAAAATATTACCTTTTCCTTTGAAGCCCATTTCTGAAGAGGTGCCTTTCCAACAATTGGGTTTAGATTTTATAGTTGAAATTCATCCCATTTCTTCAACCCAACACAAGCTACAAATTACTTCACCAAATGGATAGAAGCAGTCCAAACTAGGCAGGCTATAGACTCCGTAATCATTCAATTCATGGAAGGTAATATTCTTTCTAGATTTGGTTGTCCCCATAAAATCATCACAGAAAATGTTGTTTCTTTTAAATCTAAAACATTGGTCGATTTTTGCAACAAATATCATATAGTATTAGGACATTCTACTACCTATTATCCTTAGGGAAATGGGTTAGCAGAATCTTCTAATAAGAGCCTAGTCAACATCATAAAAAGTTGTTGCGGGAAAATAAGAAATCTCGGCACAAGAAATTGATAAATTCTCTATGGGATGATAGAGTAAGCACAAAGAAATCAATTGAAATATCACCTTTTGTTGGGTCCCCATAATACTAGTGATTACCCCATTACTATTATAGTTGTACCCCTGATTGATATTGTTGTGCCCCTATTGTGCCCATATTGTTACTATTGTGCCTCATAGAAGCCCACTATTATTATTATTGTGCCCTTACATTATTATTGTTATGTAGGCTCTGATTATGTTATGACCCCTTAGACTCCTATATATATAGAGGAGGTCTTGTCATTTGAATCATCCAAGAATTGTTCATTTATGTAATGTAAAGGAGGTTGCCCCCTCGAAGAGGCTGAATTCTAAGGCATTGATCTATCTTTTCTTGAGCTGGTTTCATAACATTTGGTATCAGAGCTTTGGATTCTAGGGTTTCGCTGCTCCAAACAGGTCATCATGGCATTTTCGCTATAAATTTTTTCTGTGACGTTTCAGAAGTTGAAAATAAAACCCATTTGAGAAGACATCGCGATAAATATCTGGTCCGAATTTCAGAGGATTTTGTGATATAATTGCGGAGATATGATTTGAGGAAGTTGGTCTTTTTGCAGACTTCTGAATTACATTCCAAACAGGTGACCTGGGGAAAATCGTCATAACTGTTTCTCTGAGTATTGGATTGAAATTTCGTAAAAAGGTACAGAAAGAGGACGGACTGTAGTTTCTTCTATATATTGTTCAAAGCCAGAGGTCGAAACAGTGACCCGTGGAACATCGTACAAGTTCGTTGTACTGAATTAGTCTATAATCAGGTCACTGTGGGAGATTTGGCATAACTCTTCATTGGAGAATCCAATTGGGGTCAGACTAGTGGCATTGGAAAG
>APFE030063928.1:16630-33187 GCA_000404065.3 Pinus taeda
CATTATTATTGTTATGTAGGCTCTAATTATGTTATGACCCCTTAGACTCCTATATATAGAAAGGAGGCCTTTTCATTTGTATCATCCAATAATTGTTCATTTATGTAATGTAAAGGAGGTTGCGCCTCGAAGAGGCTGAATTCTAAGGCGTTGATCTATCTTTTCTATCTTTTCTTGAGCTGGTTTCATAACACCTTTCCAATTGGTTTATGGAATAGATGCAGTTTTTCCTACTTTCTTAGGAATTCCAGTACTAAAATTGTTGCAGGAAATAGAAGTAGAATCAAATGATGCACAAATAAGGATCAACGAAATGATACATTTGTAGGAAACCAGAGAAGAAGTCCACAACAATACATAGATAATTCAGGATAAGATCAAAATAATTCATGATAAGAGAGTCAAAGCAGATAATTTCTAGCTCAATGACCTTGTTCTAAAATGGGATGCCAAAAATGAGGAGAAGGGAAAGCATGGAAAGTTTGACAGTTTATGGAAAGGCCCTTACAAGATTGGAGCTTTCTATGGAACCAATGCATTTCTACTAGAAGATCTGATTCGAGAAATATTGACAAGTGGACCTATTAATGGAAGTTGCTCAAGCCTTACTTCACCTAAGTTCATTTGGTCACAAAAACACAACATTGTATATATCATTTTATTATTTCAAGTAGTGCAGGTGTGAGTGTCTATCATCAGAAATTGAAGCCTGGAGTGAAGGCCCTAAGTTTAAGATGAATTGATACTATATCTATTATTTTTCAGTTTAAAAAGGTTAGTCTCAGTTGGTTAATGATGAAATAATTTCGCAATGGAGAAGGCTACTACTCTACGATGTTCTTGACACCTCGCAGGGAGGATTTCATCCCCATTGGAGCCACTATTAGGGTCCTATAATATAGATAATCAAAGTCTATATTTCCATTTATTTATTTTGAGAATCTGTTGGTAAAGTTTAGCCTATATATTCACGAGGTATTATAGTCTAAATTTCCTTTGTACAAAGGTCTTAAACTAGTCAAGTCATTGAAAATATGTGTGTCAAAAGAGGTCCATTAGTCTTGATTTGAATTGTAAGGTCCCTAAGGGTCCATCATTGAGGTGTTATGAGTGTATTGTCATGAGTAAGTGTTGGACAATTGATTAGTTGTTCTATTATTCTGCATGAATGTTGGCACTAATGTCAACCAGACTAGCAAGAATGTATGCTACAACAAATGCATGGCTCAGAAGGATTCCTATGTTAGCTATATACTTCATGTAGAGGATCATCATGGTGGGTGTGATTTCAACACCTGTCTAAAAAGTCAATGAGAAGAGAATTTTGGAGTCATCTTCCAAGTAGCAGAAGGAATCAAAGCCTACATCGGACCATGTCCACTGGAAAGTGCATTGAACAAGATTTCCAATGATATGTGGAAGTCCAAAAGTGGACTCCTAGATCAAAATATGTGGTCTATTGAAGTTCAGAGATTTGAAGCCTTAGGAAGGATGGAACATTGGCATATCGGAGATCGGAATATTAGAGGTCAGCATATCATTGCATTGGCACATTGCAATATCGGAGCAATTTGTATCATAGGTTGGAGGATATCGGCACATCGGAGCATCGACACATCGGAACATCAGCGTATCAGAGTATTGGAACTTCTTAAAGTGAGGAACCTTTAAAAAGTTGTGATATCGATAAAGTGTCGATAGTATTAGAAAGTTCGAATGAATGCCGATAAAGATTAATGAAGGATTTTGTTACAAAACCAAATGTTGACAAGGCCTCTTCTCTCTCCTCTAGCAGGACACATGGCAACATATGATTGGCTCCAATAAGACACATGGTAGCATATGGTTGGTTCCAATAATTTATGGTGGCATATGACGTCAGCATCATGTGGCAGTATGATAGGACACGTGGCAGGAATATTAAACTTTATTGAGTAGTCTAATGGGCCAAAACTAGGTGACATGTGTCATCTCTAAGGACTTGCCACATGGAGTGATGACATCATATCAGAGGTTGATGACATCGACACTTTAGAACAATTGAAGTTTGGAAAAGTTTCAATAAAGAGGACTTCCAATATTGCACTGGCACATGGTCGTGAGAGTTCAAAGAACCAAGGGCGCTAAGAAGTTAACAAAGGAAGAATGTTCCCTGGTAGGAGTCTGAAGGCTTAACACCTTAAGGCTAAGTGGCAGGTCATAACTCTCGGTGCTATGATGAGAAATGCAGGGAGGGTTAAGTAGAAGGAGCCAAGATGAAATTATAACTTCATAGAAGTTACGATACAAAGGGGGCTCTGATATGGCACTAAGTCGATGGTCAGTGGCCTGGTCATATGAGAAAGAAAATTCCAACGAAGCTAAGCGCCAAGGGACTGAGGAGTATTGGAACATAGCACCACTGTGAAGCAATGATGTGGAATTTATCTGATAAGATAGTACCGAGAGTTAATCAAGTTTGAAAGGGTAGCTAATTTTTTTTGTGAAAACAACTTCAACCACTCCAGATTCCAAGGCGAAGGATCAACATAAATGAACCAATTTCTGTATTTGAAGGTTGAAGATTTTCCAGCAGTCCCAAATTTCCTACACTTTTCTAGTGATTGTTTTTATCTTTAGTTTATTGTTCAATTTTTTTTTTCCATAAATATAGCCATAGTTGGCAACATATTTCTTTCAAATATTTAACAAGATAGCTTAATTTGTCCAGAATTCCTATTATTTAGTTCTGTTTCAAAAATATCTATATCTTTGTTAGATATTATTTTGTAATCAATTCCTTTTTGGAATCCAAAGTTAGTTCAATAGGAAGTCTATAAATATTTTGTAATAAGACTTAGAAAGGGTTGGATTATGTATGAAGGAAATAGCTCTACCTTGATGTAAGTTGTAGATTGTACTCAAAGTAATCAATTTTCAGAAATATAGAGGCAATTTTGTTCCAGGATTCTTGTATTAAACAAATGGTGATGTGTTCTCTCATGTTAAATTGTTCTTTTTTCTCAATTTCCATATGAATTTTCCTCTTGACGGTTGCAAGAAGATTAAGAGTTGAATTTACTTAAGTGTACTTAGCTCTGGCTTGTTGTAAAAAGTCTTAATGTTTTCCTCATGAGATTAAATATAAAATTCATTTAAATATGATTTATATTTAATTGATCATCTACTTTTTCATCTCAACCACACCATAAATATCTAAAGATATATGAATTTTCCTACCCTGCTATGTTACAACTACTCTATCAATTTGTAATTGATTACCCAAAAGTTTATGAGTCCATGTCCAATGGACTTTTCCAACATTTTTCAACCAAAATTTTGAAAAACCCACCTCGAACTTCGATATCTAGCCTAAAACAGAGGTAGCCCTCTCTAAAGTTGGAAGGGCTAGATCCCAGCTTTAAAAGTTGTTTATGGTTACCTTTGTAAGTTTCTTCCTCAGCCTAGGAAAATTATAGAGTTCTAACAACATCCTCTCGAATTATGGTAGTTAAAATAGGAAGGTCAACTTCTAAGTGTCATAACTTTTGAATATGGGCTCTGATTGAGGAAGTTCTTGCATCATTGGAAAGGTATCTATGTTTAGAATAAGAACAAATAGTGTGTGATAAAGAAGAAAAATTTTACCCCAAAAAATTCATTTGATGCCTCAAACTACTCCTTGAAGGTTTCAGGCCCTAATTTGTCAAATTGGGTCCCAAAAATAAAAATGGTTTTGTGGGCTAATTCCTCCAATTTTTCCACTCTAAAAGTATCAAGATGGATTAAAAATAATATAATGATCCAATAAGAATAACATCTCATAGTTTGGGAGGATTTTGGTCCTCATTATCTTCTACTAAGTGAGGTGGTGAAATTTTCCATCCACCTTCTTTTGAGTGTATCATTTATCCTTACCTTGAAGTTGTCCTTCAATCAAATCTACCAAAGGTCATGTTGCCCCTATCTTGTAATGCTAGACCTCTTTTGCAAAATTGCATCATTTTTCAACCCTTCCTAAGAATTTGATGCTAAATCCTCCACAGATGGTAGGACTTGTTCCTCTTTCTGATCTAGCATGGAAGGCTCATAGAATTTTAGTTTCTCTATATTCACCACTAAGTAAATGCCTATGTATGGGGTATACTGAGTCTATAGTTATTATCCCCCACGTTTTCTAGTTTCTAAAAGGGACCATATCATAGATCTTTGAGTTTCTTACCATGACACTATAGCCTCTGCTTGTCCAATTGTAAGCATACTTTGTCTTCCACCTTGAATCTCTTCTATGTTCTATGTTGGTCATGCCTTGCCTTGTATTTTTCCTGTGACTTATACAATGTCTCCTATACCTCTACATGGATTTTCCTAATCTTCTCAATGTTTTTTTCTACCCTTAAGGCATCCCCTATAAGAGCCTCCCTCTCTCCTCCTTGTTTCCCATATGTAGTATCCAAGGGTGAAGATGGAAAATATTTATATCAAATTTTAAATGGGGCTTACCAGTAGAAGTGTGAACTAATTTATTATAAGAGTGTTGTATATATGCTAGATTTTCATTGCAGGTCTTCGAATTTTTCTGATTGTAACCCCTCAAAATTTGCACCAAATTACTATTGGATACTTCTACATGCCCATGTATCTATGGATGGAATGTTGTAGAACTTTTTAACTTGTTGATCAGTGGTTGTCATTGATGTTAACCTAAGAAGCACCAAGGGCTATCCCAATCTTGCATGGACATTTTCACTTGACAACTTACTCTATTTTGAGTCAAGGATCTTCTAGATGGATTCTACTCATCGAGATGTTTCCGTTGATATATGGCACACCAAGTAATTCTTCACGGTTTCAGATATATTCATGTTTGAAATTAGTAACCCCAATTAGCGAGCTAAAACCCTATGGGGTTGTGGCATGGCACACATAATTGGTTGTGGTCATTGTATAGTCAATAATTAATAATAATAAAAAAAATCTCCTAAATCCCTCCAACTTTCACTTGTTGAGGACCCTCTCAACTCAAGATATTCATATAAATAATGACTCTCATATCCTCCTCTAGTAGGGATTTTGTAGCTTCAAATAGGTCATTGTAGAATTTTCACTATAATTTTTTTTCTGTGAAGCTTTAGAGTTTGAAATTTAAACCCATTTGAGCCGAAATCTTGATGACCCTCATGACCAAATTTCAAATCTTGTTTCGCTATATTTTCGGAGATATGATCTGAGGAAGTTAGGGTTTTGTAGGCTCTCGAATTCCATGTCAAAAAAGCGATATTGGGAACATTGTCATAACTTTATCTCTGAGAATGGGATTCAAATTTCATAAATATTCATAGAAAGAGGATGGACTTTAGTTTTTTGAGTAGCGTTTTCAGGGCTAAAGGTCGCAACAGTGACACACTTCGTACAAGTTCACTCTACTGAATTAGTCTATACTCAGGCCATCGTGGGAGATTGGGCATAACTCTTTCTTGAAGAATCTAATCTTTATCAAACCTGTGGTGTTGGAAATAGGACTTAGAGGGCCACCACAAGAAGAAATTTCAGACCCTTTAGATCCTAAATTACATAGATACAACATATTCAATATCGAGCACCTAAAAGGCAAGAAAAAACATGTATTCAAGGATCACTATAGTAAGGGCCACACATTAATAGTCAAGGGTAAGTCTCCTACAACAAGTTATGTATGATTAATGTTTACGTTTGAAATATGAGTATCATCTCTAACATATGTTTTTGCAGGACAATGTAAGTACATACAGGGTCTCGGTTATATCTCTATGTCTCTATATGTCACAGTTAGTTATGATACCACATTTCAGATGTCCTATTCTTGATACTACACATTTTATGCTACATATTCGTCATGCTACACCAAGTCTGCTAAATCTATATGATGTTTTAATTTCATGTTATTTGTCTTGTCATAGTTGATAGAATGGTCTTTGTTGTTGTACTTAGAACTTGGTTTATCACAAGTCTAGGGTTTGTCATTAGCTTTTATTGTATATATCTTTAGGTTAGTTTTGGATATAGTCTTGCATAGAGTACATGCCTATATCAAGAGTGCGAGTCTTTGTCTACTATTGCAACAAGTTAACAACAAAAGTGACAAGCACACTTTAGGTATGCATTATAATTTTAAGTTGTATTTATTCATTAATATGCACTTACATGTGTTTTGGAGGTAGAGGTAAGTTGAAGAGTATTTTGTTTTGTTTTGGGATTGGTTTTGCCGGGAAAAATTTTGCATACAAGTAGAAGAAGATTCAAGTACAACTTCAAGAAAGAATTCAAGAGCAGAAATATCAAATCAAAGGAAGCATTGCAGCGGGACATCCTTTGAAGACATGACATCCATCCACATATTGTGAAGAAGTGTCAAGGCCAAGAGTCATCATTATAAATTGTAAAAGAATCATTTGTAAAAGTGTCATCATTGGAAGAGTTGTTATTGTAAAAGAGTCAATCTTCCGAGAGTCAAAAAGGCATTATTGGGAGGTATAGGAGTCTTTGTTGGGATGATGTCATGGTTGGGTTGCAGGTCATAGTGTGATTGGGTGTTCGATCAAAATCATTGTAAATCATATTGTATCGTGGATCATTGTCCCTGGTACGAGAGTTCACACTTTTTTATTTAATTTTTGTCTTTATAGGGTGGTAGGGTGGTGCTAGGCAGGTGTTGTGGTGAAAACACAACCCTCCCATTATTGATTTGTTCACCTCAAATAATGGGGACCCTTTTTATAAAATTTTTGGCTAAACACCTTTTTAGGATTTTATTTAGTCGATTATCCTATGCTTTTGTTAATTTTTCATTTTCTTTGAATTCTTGTTTTGATTGCTTTGTTAGAATAAATTTTTTATAAGCTTCCCATTGATGCTTGTTTCGCCTCATTTGGTCAACTGGTTTGAAAATGGTACTCCTTTGAAGTCTCATCATTTATCTAGCCTGGGTTAAAAATGCATAAAATGTATAATATTGAATTTTGTAAATAAATTAGCTCAATAATGCATTTATTTTAAATATTAACATCTAGTTAGTTCTTATTAAAAAAAATTTCATTTTTTTTTACTTATACAGCCAAATCATGAAGCAACATATTTTGGTAATTTACTCCAATATTTCAAATAAATTACTAATCTCGAAAAATCATAATTTCAAAGTGGTTATAGTTTATTTTACTTTCTATTTTCACAGTGGCTATAGTTTATTTTAGTGGTTGTAGTTTATATAATAACATAACTAAATCAAAAACCTCATAAAAATAAAATAAAACTTATTTCGCGATCGGAGGATCGCATCGGGACTTTCCTAAGGAAGCAGTTTTAAAACCCCAATAGCCCTCATTTCCCCGATCGCCGATTAAAAAAAAAAAAGTCAAAGAGATAAAAACAAACCATTTAATTTCAAACTCATTCGAATGAGTTAAAAAGTATAAAATGATAATATATATATATATGATAATAAATCTTTTTTTATGCAATCGGATTGGACCTATCGCATATGACAAGTTTTAAAGCCCCCGATAGCCTCTTTCCCCGATCGTCGATATGCGATGGCTCAATAAGGCAACATGGCATTAACCAAAATAGCATGACTTATTTATTATAAAAGTTTCACTCATATGTTTTATTATGAAGTTTCACTCATACGTGAGTGAATGAAAGTAGGTAGGTTAATTTTAATATTAAAATTTATATATATTAATTTATAAATAATAAATTTTAAATTAATTAAAATTAATTAATATATAAATTTAATTAATTTAATTTAATTAAAATTTAATTTTTTATTTAGTATAATTAATTTATAAATAGATTATATTAATTAGTTTATATTAAGATTAATTATAATAGTTTATTAATTAATTAGTTTAATTAATACTAACAATTAAATTAGAATTAATTATTAGATAATTAGAATTCCAATTTAGGATTTAATTTTTAATTAAAATTTTGATTTTTAGCCCAGCGACAGATTGCAGAATTGTGCCAGAATTGACTCACCAACTTTGGAGGCCCATAGATTGAGTTTTACTTGGCCAAATGAGGCATAGGACAGCTCATTGGAAAGATAAAATCAAGGACTATATTTTTGAGGGGGTTTCACTAACAGATTTGGTCATTTATTGGATCTAAAATCAGGCAGAAGATAAAGCTCTGAATTTTGAAAACAAAATCAATTTTCTGAGTTTTATTTTCACTTGCCCAAGCCTCTTCTAATTGCATATTCGCTCATCAATGATATCCTTGGCCAATTAAACCATCCCAAGCATCAATAGAGAGCTTATATTTTATTTTCAATTATTTATTTAAATAGAATTTGATTGGATTTGTTTTAGTTTCCAGAAACGATATTTTGATTTTATTGATTGCATCTTAATTTATTTTAATTTCTTTTTGCAGAAAAACAGTGGAAGAAATATGGAGAAAAGAATCTCAATCAATGAGAATGCTCTAACAATTGAAGATTAGAATTTTAGAACAAATAAAATTGGATTTGACAGATTTACCTTCAACAAATTTTTCTCTCAAAAATTCCTTTACAAATATTATAAATAACAGATTGCAGAATGTAATAGTGGTGGCTCTTATCTGCAATTTTAGACTTCTAAAAGCACTACTGTAATAGGAATTTAGAGTTGTAGGAGAGAGGAGAGAAAATCTCAGATCTGGGGATTATTGAGGATTTTTCCTTTGTATCTTGAATCATGTATGAGGGGCAGAGTTTGCACTAATGTGGCTCTAGTTTTGAAGGAAGAAGTTCAAGCAATGTAAAGGACTATTGGAGACCAAGGTCAGAGAAATGGATGCAATAAATTGGTATTTTTAATACTACTATTTCAAATATCAGTTTTAGTTTTATGGTAACAGGAATGTCTCATTTTATTCATGTTTGTGTACTCTTGTCAATATGGGTAATTTGTCTGAATCTTGTTATTATGTATCTCTATTCTTATGGACTAAATTCTGATTTATGAGTAACTACTTGCTCAGAAATCTATCTTATAAAACTGATTTATTAAATAGTAATGTGTTATGAACTATTTCTGCATATTATTCTTTAATTATTGGATTTATTGATTTGATAATCAATATCATTTTTGTGAACTACTTCCTGGAATGTTGTTGGTTTATTATTTCAGTTAAAAGGTCTCAATAGGATTTGTTTTGATATCCAAAATATCAGTTAATTGAACTACTTCATTAACTTGATATTCATTATAAGCAAGACATGTTTAAATTCCAATATTTTAATTATCTTGCTCTTAGTTGGGTTAGATCTATATCTGCCTAATTAAGATAGGGTTTAGATTAGTTTTTTTTGCTTGCATTATGGAATAAACTTGCATTTAGAGTAATTTCTATATTTTTTTAAGTCCTCTTTTTGAAGAGGCAAAACTTTAGTTGTGGCTTGGTTGAACCCAAATAAGCTTAAGGGTCATTCTCTTGCCTGATCAACAAGAAGAAGTGATCTGATATCCTCGTCTATTGGTAGTTAAAGATATATAATAAATAGCGATAGGGAGAAGGTAACTGGACCTAGTTAAACCAGTCGGAGCCACCACACCAAACGGAAAAGGAGTTGCTTTAAGGTCCGGACTGGGTGGTTATCCTCTAGCGTTGTTGCAGCGATTTTCGAGGCATCAACACTTTTGGCGCTAGAAGGAGGGGCTGAGATTTTTGTCTATTGGAGTCTTTTCAATTTAACATTTTATTTAATCACGATGGCTCCTCTTAAGCTTCGAATTTGGAGTTGTATCCATGGACGTGCATCTTCCAATACTCCACCCGAGGTGGTAAGACTCTTGTCTCAGGTAAAATATAATGGCGAGAGTATTTTTTCTGCTTTTAATCATGCCTTTCAATTTATTCAAAATGTTTCAGATTATGATTTTCAAGGAATTAATGAAGGCATCTTATGCAGAATTTTTACTCTCACATTTGTGGCAGAAGCTAGAAACTGGTGTAGAATTCTTCTGGTTGCCTCAATTCACAGTTGGGATCAATTTGTTACAATTTTCATTTGTAAATTTGACCACTATGATTATGATCAGGTATATGATGAGATTGAATATCTAATTAAAGAAAATGAATTTGTTAGAGATTTTAATATTCGCTTTCATTTGAATTGTTTAAAATTTAATGTCGAAGATGAACCTATGAAAGAAGAATCACTAGATTGGTTTAAACATAATTATTCTCTTCCTCCTATAGCTGATCCATATGAAATTAGTTCAAGCTTTGTTCCATCCCTTTCCAATATAAATGACAAATCCAATCCGGATGTGCAAATAAATTGTGATGAAGAGGTTTCACAAAGCTTGGAAAATATTTCTAATCAAATACAAGAAGACAATAGCAGCAATTTTGGAGAAGGAGCTGCATTGAAATCTGAAAGCTACTTTGAGGTAAATTCAGAAAATTAAATTGGAAATTAGCAAATGCAAGCAATAATCAAAGTAAATAATAAAATGCAAACTGTTGTACAAATTTCTGAATTTTTCCATGATGAACAAATGTCGAAATCAGAGCAGCAAAGTAGCCTTCTTCAAGAAAGCATGAGCATGCAAAGGAATGATCTGCAATATGAAATTTACAATGAGCATAATGCACAAGAGTTCTCAAATAGAGACACTTTTAAATACAATGTTTCAGGTTCACATTTTTCCCTTTATCCTGATATTTTTAATGATGGTAATTTTTTCCCTCTTGGTATTAATGGTATTTCAGAAAATACAGAGGCTGATCTAAATGAATTACCATTAAGTTTTTATCAAGACAGTAAAACAATTAATGATCATTCTTTTTCCATTAATGAACATGAAATTCTTGTTCCTCCTTGTTTGGATATATTGGATGAGATCAAAAGAAATTCTAGAGAATTTTGTGAGGTCATTTATGATAATTATTCTGACATTGAAGATGTTGATTTCTATTTTTCTCAAAAGAATCCTCAAGATAAAATTCAGATAACATCTGAGAATGAGGAACATTTCAATTTAGAAATTATTCCAACCTATCCTCATTTTAGAGTAGCAAATTATCTTCATGATTTCACCATTCAAGAAAACATTTCAATTTATGATTCATATCATGATAAAACTCTCATTCCTACTCATAATCATAATTCATTTTCTAGTTCACAAGTTGGAATTCGAAATTACTCAAATTCCATAATTCTGGTCAATCCTTGTGAAAAAAAATCATTTCAAAACGATCCCAATTGTGCTGTAACATTAGTTGTAAAAATAGTGATTTCATTTTATTTTTGTTTCCTCACTTATTTTTTTTAAATTTAAATTTATTTTTTGATTTTATTTTTCAAAATTTTAACACTTTACGCTGCCATATTGAGAACTTTATTATGAAACGATCAATTGATGAATTGCCTTATTGGGAAATTGAATTTTCATGTTATAACCATGAACATCAAAAGCTGTTAACATGTCAATGTCAATTGATGTTCATTTTTTATCAAAATATTCTATTTTCTCAAAGGCGATATCAACAAGAGAATGTATTTTTAGAAATCTACCAGCAATCCAATTTAATTAATAATTTTTCGTTTCATTTAAAAGATTTCCATCAATTTTTCATTAATTCATTTGAAAAATATTAGGAAATTTTTCCCTCAAAGAAGATTGTTAATAGCTTAACATTTGTACATAAAACTAACAATTTTTTCCAGGCCTTTGAATTTGGAAACTCATATCCACAATTCGGCCTGTCATCTCTTCTTTTGAACGTTTCCCAATCATTAATGGAAATCCATCCAGATTTTTATGATCAAATTGGTATTGAATTGGAAAGCAAATTTCAAGAGAAGGATATTTTAGCTAACTTGCTAACAATAACTGTACATTTTGATTTCATATTTAATTTTCTTAGTTTAATTAGATTTGTATTTTTATTACTAACATTTGAATTGTACATACATGCAGGAATTAAAATGAGAAAATGGCTACACTGGAAATATGACTATACCTAGTCATTTTCATGTATATGGTTAGAATATGAGTAGAATTAATTTAGTTAGTGTGTTTTGTATAGTTAATTTGTTTTTAATAGTTTTGTAGATTAAAAAATAAAACAAAGCAATCAGCCTTCTCATGCATGTTCACTGAAACATTTTCTCCTTATCAGAAAGTTTTAATTCTTGCTTTCCTTTTAAAATTTCTTACAACAATACCTCTACTCTGCCTATTTTGAATAATGTCTTGATTAAATTCAGTTAAGGTTGCACTTGGCATCGATCACCTCAAAGCCACTTTTCTTCATTTCGAGATTCCCTTTTAAGATTTTCTTTTGAAATTTATATGATAAAGGTTTTGAAGATATAAAAACTCCATGATCCCATTATCTCATGAAATGTATGACTGTTTATGATAAACTTAATTCTAATTCAATCATTATTAGTTAGTCTAACTTTTTGCGGTAATCATATGAAGTTCATATTATCTTCCTTGAAATTTGCTAAAGATGTCCATTTTGTTGTGTGCACACATTCAAATTTGTTTTGATATTTTTCTACAATTAGTGGCTTTATTCCATTTTGACCTTTAGTTGCAATACACATCATATTCATTTACTAAAGGCTTTATTGAACAGTCACTATAACAATACAGATTCTTCTCAAGTTATTCGGAATAAGCAGAGGTAATAAATTGTTGTTTCAATTCAAAAGGGAAGACTATTTTCATATTTATTTCTGGTAAATTTTATATTTCGTGAACATGAATAAGTGGATCCTATTTAGGCTGATTACTCACTCCGATTTAGAATAAATGATGAGATAATTTTGAACAAAGTCAGAATTTTGATAAATCCTAGGAAGGATTTAAAGATTCATGAGGTAAAATCTACAGACAATTTCTTTCCACGTACACATTTATAAGTTTATTCTCATCTAGTATTAGTTTCTCTTTTACTTAGTTTATTTTTTATTTTTGTTCTGTTTTATTTACAGGTTTTTATTTGTTTTCAAAAAACTTGAAGTAAGCAGCAAACCCATTTCAAATTTGCAACAGGTTCAGGGAAATTTTATTTGTGATTCATTAGAATTTAAGCATTTTTTTTAGCTTTGCTTTCATTCATTAGAAAACCCAAGTGAAATTTAAAACATTATCGTAAGATTCATGTCTGAAATGTTTTGACTTGATTTTCATATTGCTAATAAAAGATCTCCGATAATCAAATTTACCGATATTGCGACAACCACATAATTCTGGACCCGATATGAAATTCAAATCAAATTCATAAAAATATCGCGTCCGTTCAATCACAATAATGGTAGGAGCATAACTTTAAAAGGACCAATGTCACGGATCTGATATGTTATTAAAATCCCATCATAAAGTTATTGGGTCCACTCTTCATCGCATATCGGCATTGCAAGAATCATATTGTGTTACATCGGGTACTCAAAGTTTGTCGATTGTTGATTAGCTACGTCATCCATCGCATCACCGATATCGCAATCGCTTCATCGCATTTTTTATGCTCACATAACCCCTCTGAATCTACGATGTGCGTTTTGCGATATGGGAAGCACAATGTAAATATTCTCCGATTCCCGATATAATATTTCTTTAATGATGCAATCGCTTCATTTCATTGCACATGTTCTTATCGGCAATTTGTTATTGTAATCTCCGATGCGATAGCTTCCAATGCATACCTTTGAGCCATTAACATTTAATCGATATATGGCATAGCAACAAAGGTGAAGTCTTGCAAATTAAAATTCAAGCATGGTGAAGAGACATGTGATGCGAATCATCCGATACAGCGATGTGTTATTTTAAAAGCGAGCTTGGGCAACCACTTTGGTAAGAAAGCAATTAATAACCAATTTGTAGCATATTTAAATCATTTTAATTTCTCATATATTCCAGTTTTAAATATATAATTCCATAATTAAAATGGAATTTAAGACCTCTCTATTTTCATATTTAAATTTTATTATCTTGGACTTGGTCTTGATTCTAGACAATTTATAAAATCATGGAGTTTATATGAAACTAATAATATTTTGAGAAATAGGCATTACTGCAAATTCTCATTCTCATTTCTGATGCATTTGTTTTCCCTTGAACACTAAGCATTCCGTTTTACATTTGATTGCTTGCTTTAGTGTAAATAAAATAAATAATGATTTTGGGTTATAGGATTTTGGTTAGTTTGACTTCTTCATGTTTTTAATGTTAATTAAAATAATAAGTTAGCTAGTTTGGAGAAACTGATATCTTTCAGGTAAGATCAAAAGCAATTATCCAATGGTAAGATTCATGTACCCACTTTCATTAATTTCCATTTCATTACTTTAGTTTTAGTTTTGTTTTTCTTATATATAAATTTGTTTTGAAGTTCTTCATAAAAAGCTTCCAACCCTCTGTCGGATCATATTTTCGAAGTCCTATACTCTTCTCTTGGCTTTATTTAAAGAAGCAATGATAATTTTCATTGAAACAGTAACACCAGGAAGTTTCTGAACCTTTAGTTTGTTTCTTTAAGCATTCATTTTATTAGAAAATGATTAAGATGATGCTTTGAAACAAGAAGATTGATATCAGACAGAAGATTTTCATTGTGGCTGACTTTTATTGTCGCTGCTATCTAAAAGCTTAAAACACTTATAACCATGCAAAGTATGATTTTTCTAAATCTCGACATAAGAAGGAATGATTACACAATTATTTTCTTTTTCTTCATATTGTTGAGACATTGGTATAAACATTCTTGTTTGAGTTTATCTTTTGTAACTTGGATTTTCCTTTCCACTTTTAAAAAATTCTTCATTTTTGTTTTGTTTGCTGACTTCTTTTCTCACTTTAGCATAAGAATTCTTTTCTTTTGGTTTTCAGTTTTGATTTTGGTGACTTTACCATGATTTATATGGAAGGCCTATTTGTTACCTAACAATGATCAGCATACATGGAGAAAAATTTTTAATAGTCACCTATTAGCTTTTTCTTAAATTCCTTAGTAGAGTTTGATTTTCTTATTATAAAGGTAAACATACTTAAGGAAGAGATTACCAATCAAGAGAAGTTGGCAAAGTATCATAAAATCTGGAGAAATTTCTTTTTTATCAAAATAGTAATCATTTTGAGATTTCAATATTTTATTAAGATCTTTCAAAATTCTATTATTAGTTAAGAAAAATTATTTTTAACCAAGTAAAGACACTTTACAACAAAGAACCTTTAACTCTGAAATTGTCATTCTTAACTCTTAAGGAGTCAATGATTCTCCCTGTCCCAGAAAGTCTTATTTTTCTAGTGTGATCCAGAAATATATTTAAACTTAAAAGGTAAGAGGTCTCATCATGAGCCTTCTTACCATGATCATAGGGGAAAAATAGGTTGACATTACCAACACTGCTAAACAAACCAGGGTAATGGCTTTATGATTGTCAAACAATTATAAGACAAGGGGGCTCATCACGAGCCAATTTGTTCAGTCTAGAATAACCAGTGAATGACATTGTCAACTATCTGGCTACCAAACTAGGGCAATGACTTTTAAGAACTAAAAAATAAAAATTAAAAAAATAAACATATATAAATGGATTTATCTCTAGGTCAATAATTATTAAAGAGATGGGATTCTGAATCATTGATGATTAAATGCTAACTTTGTCGAGATTATAAATGTTTGCAGGAAGTAGTGGCTCTACCCATGACAAATGAGTATATTTTAAAAGCTAATCTGTAAAGTGACCCCTACTTTATCCCTACAACTAATTAAGGATTGATATAGAGTTTGGAAATATTTTAATTTATGAGAAATTTTGAGAAAAATTACAGTTAGATGATCCTTGCTTTTATTCAGATTAATGAACCTAGTCGAACATTTCAAACATAATTCTCTCTTCTTTAATTATTTTTACTTGAATTTTGGGGAAACATCATTCATATCAAACTGAGATAACTGGTTCTTCTCCTGTGTGTCGCCATTGTTGTGGTGAGAACACAACTCTCCCATTATTGATTTGTTCACCTCAAATAATGGGGACCCTTTCTATAAATTTTTTAGCTAATCACCTTTTTAGGATTTTATTTAGTCGATTATCCTATGCTTTTGTTAATTTTTCATTTTCTTTGGATTCTTGTTGGGATTGCTTTATTAGAATCAATTTTTCATAAGCTTCCCATTGACGCTTGTTTCGCCTCATTTGGTCAACTAGTTTGAAATTGGTACTCCTTTGAAGTCTCATCATTTATCTAGCCTGGGTTAAAAATGCATAAAATGTATAATATTGCATTTTGTAAATAAATTAGCTCAATAATGCATTTATTTTAAATATTAACATCTAGTTAGTTCTTATTAACATTTTTTTCATTTTACTTATACAGCCAAATCATGAAGCAACAGATTTTGGTAATTTTGCTCCAATATTTCAAATAAATTACTAATCTCGAAAAATCATAATTTCAAAGTGGCTGTAGTTTATTTTACTTTCTATTTTCACAGTGGCTATAGTTTATTTTAGTGGCTGTAGTTTATATAATAACATAACTAAATAAAAAACCTCATAAAAATAAAATAAAACTTATTTCG
>APFE030063930.1:0-15047 GCA_000404065.3 Pinus taeda
CCTATTTCTGTTTCTTGATGCTCATCCATCTTCTCCTTTCCTTTGGCAGTTGTTGCTGGAGCTTGTTGGATGTGCTGTATGGCAGAGGTGCCTTCCTCTGTCTGGATTGTTTGCTTGAAAACCTGTTGACAAGAGTCCAAGTCAAGAGTTTTTTCAAGATCTTTCACATTTTGTTCCATTAATTCTTCCTGAGTCAATTCTTCTACTATTGACCCAGGCACCCATTCATCCTGATTTGCAAACGGTTGTACTTGTGAGAGGGGGGAGTGGTCATAGGCGTGCAGCCTAAATTTGACTCTTCTTGCACTTATGAAACCTTCAGGGTCATAAGGGACCCACCAGAACCTCTTCTTGAGTCTTAGTTGCTGCCCTAATATTTGGTCAGCTTCCTGCCAACCATCCTTTTTGTTCATTGTGAATGGGCCTAGGTGGTCCCTGAATTTCAGGTTGGCCTTCTTCTTGGCACTATGAAAATGTGTTAGGTCTGAGTTTATCAGTTGCCTATAGTACTCTAGAGCAAATAACCTCATGGGAACGTACTTCGGGAGTTTGTATGGACAGAGCTCACAGCCATAAATTCTGATGACCGTGTGGTTTTGGTACAGGTACCAGTCACCAATTTTGTAGCTTCTGGATAGCTGCAAAATCTTCTGCATATCCCTGGATAATCTTGCAGGGGGAGTCCTCTTCAGCAGGCAAATGACTGGATGTACAAACTGATCAACAAACTCACAGTATGAGTAGGGGGAATCCTGAACCTGGTGAAAGACTGAAGACCAGAAGATCACAGACCTTCTTTCCCCTTGTGAGTCTAGCTTCCTGATTGAGCATTGGAAGCTGTCAGTCTGATAATATAAGAACAAGTGGTAAATGTATGAGGAATATTTAAATATTTCCTCTCTGTCCAGTCTAGACAACTGATCATGTATCTTGACTACAATGTACTTGGCATAGTTGTACTTGATATCAGGGGGCTGCATGGGGCTGTATGGAGATAGCATAACCAGCACAACTGTGTCAACATGTTCATTGGTGGTGAACCCCAGCACAGAGGTCACCATGTCTATCAGCAGCTGGCCTACTTCATTGAAATCCTTATATGATAAAGGGGGCGGCCCAGAGGGCTGGCAGTTTGCCTTCATGAACTTTCTGGCAATGATTTCAATGTCTGGAGCAGAAAGTCTGGAGCCCACATCTAGCAAATACTCCATGGAGAAAGGATATAGCAACTAGGTCTGATTGTAATTAAGCATCTGGTTAATGGAGTCTGGAGTTATGTGAAAAAGGATGCTCCCAGATGGAGACTTCACAGCCCTGAGATCCTGGTCATAATTTTCTGCACACAGATGGATAATTTCTGGGAATATATTTATAGAAGGCAGAAAGTAAATAGGCAAATTGGACTGCCAAATCCCATACTGGTCACTACTGGCTTTATGAGTGTTCCTTAGCTGACAGTAGGTCTTCAAATGGTTTCTTGGTGCCACAAAGTCTGTGATGAGAGCATCATCATCCACCAAAAGTACAGCTTCTAGGTCTCGCTGGGTGGGTTAAGGGGTAAAGCAGTTGAAACTTCCATCGTTTTGGATTTTGCTGGCAGTTTACAGTGCCTCAAACTTGGTTTTTTAAGAGGTATACTGCTCTCTGTCTGCAGTGAGCAGTCTTGGAAGTTTTTAAAAGGCTGTCACAGGTTTAACTGTACTGGGGGGCACTCTGTCTCAATGTGGCAGAGTGTTTTTTAGCTGGATAGATGGTCAATTGCAGAGGTTTGCTTATCAGAGGTGAAGGAGGATGCAATGCAGTGTTTCTCAGCTTGTGGCTGGGTTTCTCTGACAGTTTTTCTGTGCAGGGGTTAGAGAGGTCTCACGGGCAGCTTTGAGGGTGAATTTTAACCACAGGGCTTCTTGAATTACAGTAGCAATTGAGCAGGAAAGAGGATTTATATGGACAATGAGAGGGCAAGAGGGTGTCTGCGGCGAAATACCTGTTTAATCGGCGTACAGGCAGTTGCAGCGGTCGAAAAGGTTGGACTGAGGATGGTTGAATCAACAATGGAGGCAGCAACAGTTGTAGCGGATGACTTTTGTTTTCTGACCGTTGGAAATCAAATTCGCCTTCAGCTGAGCTCCAGGTTATTCGGCAGCAAACGTTAAAAAACAACGGTTTTTTGCCCTTTTTATGCATTTTGGGCGAATTGGCGCTTTTTTGTGATGACGTCATGATGACGTCACGGTGGGCCCAAGGTACGGAGGGGATGACGTGGCAGGTGACGTGGATGCCCAGGTGGCATGGCTGGCTCAGGTGGCATGGCCATGGTGGCGGGGTAGTCAGAGTCATGCGTGGGGCCGGGTGAGGTGGATGCACGGCAGAGGTCGAAAGGTGGGGTGACGTCACGCTGACGAAGGCGTGACGTCAGCGTGAGGGGGAGGGTGGTAAGCGGTCTCCCCGGCAGGCCCTCCGGCGGTAAGTGGTTTGAAGGGGGGGGCAGCGAACATATCCCGCGCCTGATGCGTGGCAGGGGTACGACAGCGATACCGCCCATCCCCCGGCCGCAAAAGATCGGGCAAGTTCTAAGGCGGATCAACCGCCCACCGTTGGATGGCGGGGCGGGAGATCGGACGGCTGGCGGAGATCAGGACATGCCGGCGGGTTTGTGCGGTAGGACCCGCTCATTGATTTGACGTCTTATTTTAATTTAAAAGGCGCGCGGGGAGGTAGACTATAGTTTTTTGGGTTTTTGAGGGTTTATTTGCCCGCGCGCTTTTAATTAAAATTCCATTTTTGACTTTAGAGAATGGGTTTTTTAGGCGGAGAAGGGGGAAAAGGGTTTTTTAGGGCGGGGAACCTTTAGGAGTCATCTTTTTGCAAAAGGGTCATGGGTAGGGGTGGCTTTACATAGGATTTTCTTTGCAAATGAGGGTTTAAATGACCACTATGACTTGGAATGAGAGGAGGAGACCTGGGAGGTTCATCAAAGTGACCAGGTGTCATTTTGATTCCTTTTAAACAGACCATATGGCTATAGTACCAGGGGAGGGATATTTATAGACATTTTGGGGTTTATACACCATGGTGTTTATAATAATAGGGATCATGGGGTATAGGGAGCTAAGTAGTAGGGTTAATTGTCAATATGGAGGGAACAAAATGGATGAGGCTGGTTCAACCAAGTTTTCTTTGAGGATAACTTGAACTCAAGAGTAGATCAAAATGAAAAGATTTTTACACAAGAAATGTGGCTTCTTAAAGCCATAAAAATATGTCAAAGATGTAAATTTCTGTGCTCTGTGCAGCTTGGGAAAGGGTATTAGTAATGAGTGATATACAGATGAAAACAAGGGAGTTAGTCATGCTCCAGTGTGTTGCTCTTCCTGTAGATGTTTCAGCAACTTTGATTTTTGGAAGGGACACCACTTCTGCAACCCCATCTACCTACCCAACTAGTCATCCTAACATTTTTTGTTGCTTCTTGGAGGGTGCACTTGGACTAGCAACCCTTTGAATGCCTTTCTCTTTTCATTGGCTTTTGCTTTCATTTCCTATCTAAAACAACCCTTATTCCTTCCAAGGTCCCAGATTAAGCAGTTGGGAGCCTTAGTTTCTCTACCTAGCTACTTATCTGCCAAGATTTAACAGTTTGGACAGATTTCCTTCTCTAGTCTACAACATGAAAATTGAAAACATGGCAATGATCCAGTTTAAACTGTTGGATCATGCATCACAATTGAGTTCCCATCAAGATTTAGACCACCTTGCCTGCTTGTAGAAATATGGGATCTTTGCATTCAAAGCAGAGCATATTTGGACCTTTTGATCACCAATCATGAAATATGAAACCTATTGGTATAGGTATCCAACAGTGGCTCCATATGGGGATGGTTTTTCTTTTGAAAGACCAAGAACAGCAGGTCAGATTGCCTTGGGTTTTGACTGTGTGTGCCAACCTTTTCAGATCTGCTGCTTTGACATGCTTTCTTGTACCTCTCTTCTTGGTGGACCTTTGATTTCTTTACCTACTGCTGCCAGCTATCTGAAAACTGTAAGACAATTTTTTACATATATGAAAAGATATATACAATAGCTTATGTACAAAGGGTAACTCAGACTGCAATTATGGGTGGTATTCAAAGTAGTGTTTGAGCATCCTGCCATTGACAGGACCTTCATCCAAATTAGTTTCATCAAGGTTCTGGAGAGAATAGGTTTTGTTTCCCTATACTGCTTGAATGACAAATGGCCCTCTCCAAAGGGAATCAAACTTTCCATGTTTTCCTTTGTTTTCTCTCCTTGAATCCCACTTGAGAACTTTGTCACCTATGTTGAAATCCTCAGCTTTGGTTCTCCTGTCAAAAGCCTTTTTGAGCTTCTCTTGTAAGATCTAAACTCTGTTGTAGACTTGGTCCCTGGTCTGTTGTAGACAAATTATTTGGTTCACTCTCCTCTGTATATCATTGGGCTCTGCTTGAATTTCCTGTAGCAGTTTCATGACAGGGATTCCAAGTGATGAAGGAAACTTGGCTTCCAATCCATAGACTAACTCATATGGGCTTACCCCAATTGATCTTTTGGTTGTTAATCTATCTGCCCACAAGGCATTGATAAGTTTTTTGTGCCAATTCTTTTTGTTCTCTTCTAACACTTTCTTTATCATACTCACCAGGCCCAAGGTTATGTGAAATTTATGACAGAAACTGATCATCTTCTTGGATCTGAAAGCAGCCACATTGTCAGTTATAATTTTGTCAGGGCATCCAAATCTGGCAAGGATATTGGTCTCCAAAAACTGAATGATGGTGGAGTCATTTGATTGTCTGCATGGGATTGCCTCAATCCACTTTGTGAAGTAGTCTGTTGCTATCAGAATCCATTTATGTTGGCCTGAGGATGAGGGATTGATTTCTCCAATGAAATCCAGGCCCCATTGCTGAAATGGTCTTTCTGTTGCAATAGGTCTTAGAGGTAATGGCAGTAGTTGTCTTTTCCCTTCAAACACTTGACATTTATGACATGCAGCAGTGAATTTCTTGACGTTAGAGAACATAGTAGGCCAATAGTATCCAGCTCTCAGTATTTTGTCTACAGTGGATTTCCAATACAAATGCCCACCACAATCTCCTGCATGGAATTCTCTCATGATCTGATCTACTTCATTTTCCATTAAACAGTTTAATAATATACCCTCATGGTTTTTCCAAAACAGGTTTCCTTCTATGACACAAAATTTTAAGGCTTTCATTTTTACAAACCTACTCTTAGTTTTAGACAGTCCTGGGGGAGCACACAGGTTTTGCAATACATAGCAGATTTCAGAGTACCAGGGGGATTGCTCAAAGGCTACATTGATCTTTGGAGTCGCCAGCTCCAGTTCACTGTCTAATTGGTTAATGTCTAGGGCCTGGAAATTTGTTTCAGACATCAGTTTGGCCAAGCCCTGCCCTTTTATGAGTTTTGTAGGTTTTATTTCTATGTCAAATTCTAAGATGCTTGCTATCCACTTGCCTCTTCTGCCCTCCAAGTTCTCTTGTGTCAGTATATCTTTGACAATTGGGCTTGGCACATAGGCTATTATGTGGGAATAGAGGATGTAAATCCTGAAGTCCTTAATGGCTTTGACCAGGGCATAGGCCTATTTTTCCATGATCTGATAGTTAAGGGGTGCATCCCTTAGAGCTTTGCTAAAGAAAGCAATAGGTTTTTCATTTCCTTGGTTATCTTTCTGTAGTAAAACTGCAGCAATTGTGTGTTGGGAGGCAAAGGAGAATATGATGAACTCTCTATCAAACTGGGGGTTGGTGAGGACAGGGGTTTGGGTGAGGGAAAACTTGATGCCCTCAAAGGCTTGATTTGTTTCTGCTGTCCACTTTACTTTTGAGTCTTTTTTGAGCATGTTATTGAGCAGTCTTCTTAGCTCAGCCAAGTTTGGGATAAATCTCCTCAGGAAATTGATTTTTCCCAAGAAGGCTTGTAATTCTTTTACATTTCTAGGATGATGCATTTGCAAGATGGCTTGGATTCTGTCTGGATCAATTCTAATGCCATCTTTGGAGATAATGTGACCCAGCAGTTTACCTTCCTCCAGACCAAACAAGGATTTCTTAGGATTCAAGGAAATTCCATATTTCCTACAAGTTGTAAAAATCTGCCTTAGATGTTTTAAGTGATCTTGGTCAGATTTGGAGAAGGGTGTGAGATCATCTAGATAAATGACAAGAAAGTCACGAATCTCTTTAGAAAAAGCAATGCCCATTGCTCTTTGGAATGTGGCCCCTGCATTTTTCAAGCCAAACGGCATTTTAACATATTTAAAGGTTCCCCATGGGGTTGTAAATGCAGTTTTGTCCTGATCATCAGGATGGACCAGAATCTGGTTGAAACCTGAAAAGCCATCAAGCAAGGAAATCCTTGAGGCCCCAACTACCCTCCGCAAAATGTGGTCCATCTTGGGTAGGGGGTAGTTGTCTTTCAGTGATACTTGGTTGAGGTTTCTTAAATCCACACATAGCCTAATTTCACCGGTTTTCTTCCTTGTGGGGACTAGGTTTGAAATCCAATCAGAGAATCTGATTGGTGCTATTATGCCTGCTTTAAACATTTTCTGTACTTCTTGCTCCATTGCTGGGAGGAGCATGGGATTTATTCTCCTTAATTTTTGTTTAAAGGGTTTCAGATTTGGCTTGAGTGGTATAGTGTGTTGTATTACAGAGGTGTCATAGGATTTAAGATCCTCATAACTCCATGCAAACACATCCTGAAATTCTTTAAACAGGTCAATGTATTTGGGCTTTTGATCAGGAGGTAATGTAGAAGATAGTTTTATGATTTTGGCTTCTTTAGTTGTCCCAATGTTATGCTCTTCTATGGCAGTGTTTATGGGTTGCAGTTTTGGTTTATTGGAAATGTCATTTGAGTCAAAAATGTCTTCCAAAGGAGCCAAGCCTATTGGAAGAAAATTATCCTTTAATTCTATCACCTCTGTTTCATAATCAATTAAATCCTCATATTCATCTGGCTTGATTCCTTGTATGTTGTGTTGGTTGAAGATTGTAGGATGTAGCATTTGGTTGGCTATTTCAGGTGATATTGTTTGATTATGATAGTTACCATGAATTTGTAGTTGATTTTCTGTCTTGAGTATTCCTGATTGACTTGCTGCCTCAGTGTCTATGTTTAGCCTTGAAAACTCTTCTTGTAAAGTCAGAAAATTGTTTATTTGTGTGTCACTATCAAACACCTGCCAGTCCTTCACATTGTTTGGGACAGATGGCCTGTGTCTTATTTCAGCTGTGAAACAGTGATGAGGCTCAAAAGGGAGTTTGCAGGTGCTTGCAAAGGTAGCCAGACTATGGGCATGGAGGTTTTGAGCTCTAGGGATTTTGGTAATCTAGAATTCAGTGAAGGACTCTAGTAGCTCAGTGGCAGAAGACCTGTAAGACCTCAATCTTTTGTCATTGGTAACAAAATTGCCTTTGACTTGTTGAATTACTAGGTCTGAATCCCCTAGTATTGACACTTTTATGGCTTGTAGAGATTGAACCAGCTTGAGGCCTAGTAGGAGGGCTTCATACTCAGCCATGTTATTAGTGCACTTGAAATTTAATCTATAAGCTCTGCCTTGTGCATGGTTGTTCTGTTTATTATGGATCCAAATTCCAGCTCCTGCCCCTAACTTGTTGACTGACCCATCAAATTCTAGGAACCAAAGGATTTCATGTTGTAGGGGGGGTTGAATTACATCACTGCAGTTTGAGTTTATGAGTTGAAGTTTGGATTGCTTTTCGTTTAGTTGGACTTCTGGGGCAGTTTTTTCATTTAGCAGGATCAGCTTTGTGTGCAGAGGTGCTGTTTGTTTATCCCCATCCAGATTTGTTTTGAATGTCTGATTTTTATTTTCACATGTTTTGCTCTCTTGCACCTTCTCTTCTTCCACCTCAACAGATGTTTCCCTGTCAAATTTTTCTTCATTAATCAGCTGATCTGTTTGAATTATCTGAGTTTCTACACTATTTGTATGACCTATGTTGTCATTGAATAAAATATATGAGTCTATATCAGAATGGACAGCATATATAGGGAAGTTTTGAGGCTTCTCTGTAGTCCTGACCATGTACTTCATTAAAGACTCTCTATACAATCTCTTGGGTTGGCCAAAGACTGTGATAGTAGCATAGGACATGTCCAATTGAAGGGACCCTTGAAGTTTAGCCCCCCATGATCTTGATAATAGCATCCCATACTTGGGTGGGATATCAGCAACAACAACGTCCATCAGGATTGTTTTGTTTGGATATTGGACCAGAGATACACACAAATCTTTTATCAGGCCTAGGCATTTAACCTGGTTGGAATCAAATGAAAACAGGTCCTTGTATGGCCTGGTGATATCCAAATTCAGCCTTTCCATGACAGCTTTTGGCATCAGGTTATGAGAAGCGCCTGAGTCAAACATTGCATTGTGTAATATTTTATCATGAACGTGCAAGCTGAAATAAAAGGGTAGAATCCCTGTGCCTGCTGGTTTTCCATCAACCTCTGGACCAAACAGTAATTCTGGGGTGTCATCCAACACATTGACATTGTCCACATTTACACTATCTGTGTTTGGAGTGAGTTGAAGGGATTTCTCAATCTGCTGTTTATAGATTTGATTCTTGGCCAGCTCTGCCAGAGGGATGGCTATTTTTAATTTCCCAATTTCAGCTTCTAAGTCAAAGGGTTTTTCAGCCTGGATTTTGGTGCTATGGGTGAGCCCCCTGTCTTTGTTTGGTAAGGTTTGCTCTTGGTTTTGGGGCTTATTTTTCTCAATCACCTCTTGAGGCTTTTTGTTTGAATTGGAGTGTTCAGATGATGTAGTTTGTGGGTGTTGTATATGTTCAGTAACTTCTTCAATTGTTACTTCCTTATTTAGTGAATCAGTTGCATTCATTGGTTCTGCTACTATGGCACTCTTATGCTGCTGTTTATCCTTGGTATTTTCAGGTTGTGTGATATTCACAGTCCTACTTCTTAGTTTGTATTGCCTGTGGACTTCATAGACAGCGGTGTCATAGCCTTGTTTAAAGTCAAATGATTCACCTGACTTTGTTTGGAATTGTTTACTGTCTTCTTCTTCATGATCTTCTTGACTAAGGAAGACATGGTGCTCATCATCAAGGCCCATTAGGTGGATATGGGTGTCATCCACTTGCTCTTCTGGTGTGGATGTTTCAGCATAGTTTTCTTGAAATGGAGGCCTTATTTCTGGATCACTGTTGGCTTTGCCCCCACTAGGATTTTGGTTCCTTCTGAAGTTTGGGTTTCTGTTAGAGTTATTTGGTGCCTCCCATGAGGACTTTCTTTCCACAGACTCTACCATGTCACCCAACCTCTTCATACTAGAAATTATGGCATCTAATTTCTGGTCAAAGGCTGAGGGTTCCTCCTTAAACGCAACTCTCTTTTCTAATCTAGCCCTATTCCTCTTAGCAATTAAATTTGCCTCAACTGTTACGGCAACTTTCTGTGCTTCTTCAAGGGTTTGAGGGGCTCTTTCCTTTAGCTGGTAAGCCATGTCTGGGTCAAATCCATCTGGAAATTTATATAGGGCCAAATCAGGGGGGGTCTCAGGTTTTGAGGTATGGCATTATATACATTATTAAACCTAGCACAGTATTCTAGAACTGTCTCTTGAGGGCCTCTTTTAATCATGTCATACTCCCCAAGTATATGTAGAGGGTCCTTCTTTTTCTCCCATCTGTTTGTGAAGGATTGGTAAAGGTCATCAGGGTTATTAATGGTGTTTGCAGGAAGTGATCTGAACCAGGTTCTTACATCCCCTGTTAAGCTTTGGACAAATATCCTCATCCTTACAGTGTCATCATCTATCTCATAATTTTCAAAATGGTCTTGCATTCTCTTAGCATGCTGAATAGCAGTATAGGGACCAGTGGAGTCAAAATATGAGATTTTGGCTTGATAATCTTAAGGTAAGGCCACAGGATTGGCAGGTAATTGCAGCGGTGCATATCTCATAGCCATGTTGACAAGGTTGTGAGGATTGGCAATGGCCACTAGGATAACAGGAGCAGTGGGTATCACAGGGGTAACAGGTAAGGAGGGATTAACAGTGCTATTCAAAGGAATATGTGTAGGGGAAGAGGATGTGGGTGGGGGGCTTTGGGATGTTGATGGAGAGCTAGGGGAATTTGGATTGGAACGGAATAAGATCTTGATTGGGGTGGAGATAGGGTCGGGGTGGACTATCTCTGGACTAGAGTCAGCAGGGTTACCTTGTTTCTGCTGGTTCCTAATTAGTCGGGGGATTGTGTTGGGATTATCAAAGACAGCAGGAGGGTTGGGATCAGGATTAGCCCTGGTGTACCGAAGGCCTTTCTTGGGAGCCAGCTTCTGAGCTAGTCCTATAAGGTTTTTATGAAGGTTTTTGTATAGCAAGGACTGGACAGGAGTTTTAACAGACTCAGTGCATCTGCATGGGGTGAAAGGAGATCTGAGTCAGCTCTTCCTTAAGGCTACAGAGGTATGTATGGGAGCAGCTTAAGGTGTCTTGACTAATTTTCAGATTCAGAGTGTGATTTCTTAGCAGATGTACAGGCCTTTAGATCCCAAAGTTCCCCAGTGGAGTCGCCATTATGTTATCACTCAGGTTGTTCCCTTTGATTCCCAAGGGAATGGCTGCCGAGGTAACCACTAACCAATCTTTTAGCTGCAGGTTCTAGTCTACCTGTAGCCAGAGAGGGCTCTCTCTTTAAAATTTAGCTTTGTTTGATGACTGTTTTTAGACTAGTTATGATGCACTTGTTTGTTTGACTTTGGTAGGTTGATGATTTTCTTTAGAACTGCAATTTTGAATTACTGAACAGTTTGTTCCATTGGGCAATGGAGTTGTGATATTTATGTTTTTAAGAAATAGACATGTGAAGACAGAGTGTTGCTGTAGAGCAAGTTAGGCATATGTAAAACAATATATCAGACTAGTTGATGAGTGGTGGAACATTAGTAAATGATAGGCACTTAAGAATCTTTCATTATACTAATGAAGAAAATAGGGAAATAATGCTTGAGAGCAATTAAGAATTCTTAAACAGTATTCACCAGTTAGGATAAGCTGAAATATGAGCAGTTAAGAATTCATATCCATGGCTAATCCAGCAGAAAACATATTTAGTAAATAGTGATTGAGCATAGGGTGATCAGACCAAATCCCAGGCTATTCTTTTTCTCTATTTACTGAGATTATGAAAGTACGGAAATATGGAAATAACAAGAAACACATACACAGTTAGAAGAAACTTATTGGTTCAGCAAATGACACAGGAATTCTGCAACAAACACAGAGCTTCAAACACATCCATCTCAGACAGTATTGACACCAACAATCTCCATCAGCAATTTTATTAGCTAAGGTCTTCAATATACAATAGAGTTTTTCAGGAAGAAAACCTCTTGCAACCGACCCTCAGTGCGTTATCTGAGGGGATATTTATACAAAATAGGGCATAAAAATATCCTAGTGGAGAGTTATGGTGCAATAAATTGCACCACCAACTCTCTTACAAAAAGTAAATAATTCATAAATGCAACCCTAAAAGGCTGAGATAGCCGACATTCATTTGTCAGTCAGATGTGACTTTTGGCTGCAAAAGGCCGCTGGAAACAGTGCTTTAAATGCTGCGTTCTTTAGCTTGATATTCTGAGTGGAGTGCTGAGTCACCTGTTGTGCTGCTTGCTGTACCTGTTCTGCTGACCTGTTCTGTTGACCTGTTCTGCTGACCTGTTCTAAAAAAGGTAAGCAAACAATGTGGATTTAATTAGGCAAAATTTCCAACATTGCTTGCCACCAATCAGCCGGGGGCAACTGATGTCTCCTCATTTTTACCACTACCTCATCTGCCTCTGTAAGTCTGTAAAAATTGGGAGGTTCTTCAAATAGGTGATTAATCTCATGTTCTAGGTAAAATAAATTCTCCAGCTTGTCATAAAGGGTTTGCCCAGATGGGGGCCCTGTTTCTTCTGTGGCACTGCTGGAGGCTGTGATCTGGTTTTCTACATATTTATCAACCCTTACCATATAATGTTTATAGGACAGCAGCTGTCCTGTACCAGATACCAGACTTGGGAGACCTTTGTCTTGCAAAATAGCCATTTTGCCTCTTAACTCATCTATATCTTCTTTCATCTCCTGGCACTTCCTTTCTAGTGTTTGGCTAAAGTTCCTCAGTGTAAGCACCTTTTTGGCAGTGAGGATGGCCTCTGTCCTGCTGGATATGTGCAAATCAACTAGCTCCTCCCTAGTGCGGCTATTCAGGAAGTGGATCATCTTAGTTGCCTGTTCAGGCATTATTCCCAGGATTGCCCTGGCTCTCTGAATTTCTGTATGAGCTATTTCTGATAGCTCTACCTGCTCAAAAATGGATTGGATGGACCTCCATTGATTTTCCATGGATTTGCAAATCTTAGCCCACACAATCCTTTTTATCTCTGCTAGGGTGTTGCCCAGCATTAACTCTTTTTGTAGAGTTTTTATTTTGGCCTCTAAGGCCTTTACTTCTCTCTGTTTCTCTGCCACAGTCATTTTTGATTTGTCATAACTGGCTTCTAGTTTGGCCAGTTTCTCCTTGGTGACATTTATTTCTGAGACTTGGCCCTCCAGCTCCTTGACAACCTTCATCATTTCTTCCATGCTCAGGCTGGATTCTGCTGCTGCTGTGGCCCCCACGGTTGCTCCAGTTGCTGATGTGGCAGTGGTAGGTGCTGGAGTAGTGATAGGAGCTGCTGTTATTAGAGCTGGAGGGGCAGATTGGAGGTTTGTGGAGGTCTGAGGTGGCTGGGAGGTAGTTTCCCCTTGTTTCTCCTGCGTGGCTTTCTCCAATTCTGCCTCCATCTCCATTATCCTCTGGTTCATAGCCAGGAGTAATTCCATAGCTTGGTCCACCTATTTTTCTTGGGCCAGCTGTGCTGTGTCAGGATGGATAGTAGGAGGCAATTTTGCCTGCCTCCTCAATGCAGCTATGTCATCCTCCTTCTTTTTCATAAGGGCCTTGACACCCTTTGGATCCTTTGGGTCATAGCCTTGTTCAACAATTATGTCCTCCAAAGTTTTTATTCTATTGTCTTCGGCAGAGGAGGACAGTCTCTCCAAATCCAGCTGTCGGTTGGTGTGCTTCAGTGATTGTTTTAGCTGATGGGCCAGCATTGCCCTATCAGCAAGTGTGGCATACACCATTTCCCCGGTTTGCCTGTGCAGCTCTATTTGGTCCATGGGGTGTATGTCTTTGGCAAAGACCTCCATATTAGTTTTGTAGTAGTCAGCTGGAGTCTTTGGGTGTGGGACTCTTGGTCTAAGATGAGTAAATATCATCTTTTCATCCTTGAAGTCAAAGGCAGCCATTAATCTCTGTTTTTTCGCTGGGGTGGTGTTGAGGAACTGCTCATATAGCTATACTCTCAATAGCTCATTCTGAGCCTTAATCTCTATAAAACCCTCTTTGACTGTGGCCGGTTTCTGTCCCTGCTGTCTGGAGGAAGATACATCCACCGTGTGCTGTTGAGGCTGTGCTGTGCTGGAGGTTGTCTGTTGGCTTTCTTGCCTTTCCCTGTTTTGGCTTTCCTCCAGCTCTTCACTTATTTCTCCTTCAGCTTCAGGGTCTGTCCTTGGCCACTTGGCCTCTGGTTGCTGCACTGACCCTGTAGGCGGTGTTATTTCTTCTCTGTCCCTTTTCTTCCCTCTCTCATTGTTTAGAGGGGTCTGCAATACTGGGTTTTGGATTTGTTCAGTTTGCAGGGGAGGAGCCTGTGTTGTTTGCTGGTCTTTTGAGGCACTAGGCTGCCCTATTTCTGTTTCTTGATGCTCATCCATCTTCTCCTTTCCTTTGGCAGTTGTTGCTGGAGCTTGTTGGATGTGCTGTGTGGCAGAGGTGCCTTCGTCTGTCTGGATTGTTTGCTTGAAAACCTGTTGACAAGAGTCCAAGTCAAGAGTTTTTTCAAGAACTTTCACATTTTGTTCCATTAATTCTTCCTGAGTCAATTCTTCTACTATTGACCCAGGCACCCATTCATCCTGATTTGCAAACGGTTGTACTTGTGAGAGGGGGGAGTGGTCATAGGCGTGCAGCCTAAATTTGACTCTTCTTGCACTTATGAAACCTTCAGGGTGATAAGGGACCCACCAGAAACTCTTCTTGAGTCTTAGTTGCTGCCCTAATATTTGGTTAGCTTCCTGCCAACCATCCTTTTTGTTCATTGTGAATGGGCCTAGGTGGTCCCTGAATTTCAGGTTGGCCTTCTTCTTGGCACTGTGAAAATGTGTTAGGTCTGAGTTTATCAGTTGCCTATAGTACTCTAGAGCAAATAACCTCATGGGAACGTACTTCGGGAGTCTGTATGGACAGAGCTCACAGCCATAAATTTTGATGACCGTGTGGTTTTGGTACAGGTACCAGTCACCAATTTTGTAGCTTCTGGATAGCTGCAAAATCTTCTGCATATCCCTGGATAATCTTGCAAGGGGAGTCCTCTTCAGCAGGTAGATGACTGGATATACAAACTGATCAACAAACTCACAGTATGAGTAGGGGGAATCCTGAACCTGGTGAAAGACTGAAGACCAGAAGATCACAGACCTTCTTTCCCCTTGTGAGTCTAGCTTCCTGATTGAGCATTGGAAGCTGTCAGTCTGATAATATAAGAACAAGTGGTAAATGTATGAGGAATATTTAAATATTGCCTCTCTGTCCAGTCTAGACAACTGATCATGTATCTTGACTGCAATGTACTTGGCATAGTTGTACTTGATATCAGGGGGCTGCATGGGGCTGTATGCAGATAGCATAACCAGCACAGCTGTGTCAACATGTTCATTGGTGGTGAACCCCAGCACAGAGGTCACCATGTCTATCAGCAGCTGGCCTACTTCATTGAAATCCTTATATGATAAAGGGGGCAGCCCAGAGGGCTGGCAGTCTGCCTTCATGAACTTTCTGGCTATGATTTCAATGTCTGGAGCAGAAAGTCTGGAGCCCACATCTAGCAAATACTCCATGGAGAAAGGATAT
>APFE030063934.1:12813-23774 GCA_000404065.3 Pinus taeda
ATCATATTATTGATAAAATCGCCTTTCATTTTTCCTATATACCATGGAGATTCGCCCATTTATTATACATGTAAATTTAGGGGGGGTTCTTAAAATTTTCCCTGGTCTAGTAATGGTGGGAAGCATGGTTGAGGGGAGTCCACATTGAACACTTGGTGTAAGCGAAGGAATGGGGGAATGTTTTGCTCCAAAACATTGTTTCCCACAAACTCGGTAATGGTGTAAGAACCATATTGGAGTGGTTTGAACTTCTGATGGGCCCTTGTAAGGTGTTCCTTCTGCAGATGCCACCAGACTTTGTTTCCCACTTGAAACTTGTGCAGTACTTGATGCTGATCATGTCACTACTTGTACTTGGAATTTTCGATAAAAGGTGCTCCAAAAGTCTGATCAGATGAGTGCTTGACCTGAAAATGCAACGGTACCCCCGTGGGTGAGGAAAAGATGTTCTTGTGTTCTTTCATGACCATATCGATCTTCTGTTGTTGCTGCATGGAGGAACGCTTCACATGGGTCATGGATGTGGCTATGATATTCCCCTTACTTTGGGAGAAAACCAGACAGAAAATGAATTTCCTAGTCTCAGAGATGATCTTAATGCATTTCTTAGCAGAGATGAAAGAGGTGGTGGTAGGTGGGGCTACCTCTAGTATCATGTATAATGAATTACACAAAGAAATAATAATAGAGCAAGGCCATGAATCATACACACCATGTCGCCTCCACAAGTATGGCTTGCATAATAATACATCATAAACATCAAAAGGTGCAACATCACACAATACCTCGTCTGTGAAGGGCTTGATGTTGTAAGGAAGGCAGCACTACTGGTGGACTTGGAGATCTCGTCCTTGGTTAAGCCACTCTATACTATACTATTGCTAGTGTGGTGTAGTCAGTAGGCCCAACCATTTCATGACGTCTACTAAAATGAGGTTCTTTTCGCTACCACTATCGACAATGAATTGTAGCGGTGAACCCTTCACCCACATTTGTGATTGGAAAAGACACTCCACCTCCTCTGGATCTTCGGGCTCATTCTTATGGACCTTGGTAATGGCAATAGTGGCACTAGGCTCCATATCAATGATCTTATTCACTTTACCATTCCCCTTTTCAGGTTCTAACTTAGGGTTGAAACATGCATTTGATTATGAAGCCTTCAACTCAACCACCAGTGATTTCTTGGCTAACACTCACTTGTGTTATAAGTGGGGCTCTTGTGGAACTCACACCACTTACCTATGTCCTTATTCAAATTTGTGGTTTTTTTCTTTTCTTGCAACTTCAATAGGTTGTCTTGGGTCACCCTGCCTTGGCTTTGTCCTTTAGTGTTCGGATTCGCAGATCCGAAGTCTCTCTTCTTCTGTTTAAACTTCTTCTCGATCTTGACAATCGGTACGTCATGCTAAGTGACAAGATTTTCAAGAACTCCATCTCATCTTGGATGTACCTATGTAGGAATCGATGGTAATTGAGTACCAAATGCAACTCAAAATCCTTGATACCTAACTTTGTGCAAAGGGTATGAAAAATATTTGTAACTCTTGCACATCTTGCTCCCTTCCCTGCCACAGTGTGGTCAACTTTATGTACTTTTCCTCATAGCTTTTGATAGGGTAACACTACTACTTGATGGCATCCTTGAATGAATTCCAAGTGGGTGCAACAAAAGAAGTAAGCCTGTACTTTCATTCTTCTACTCATAGTAGGTTTCCCACTAGTCTTTGACATGGGGGGCTACTTTGAGAAGTGCAAAAGAAATTTTTTCCAGTCAGAAATCATGAACAGAAAAATACTCATCTAGCATATTTAACCATTTATCTACGGCATCTGCATCTATCTAATCCTTGAATATGGGTATTTAAAATTTAACGTGTACCTTAAAGGGTGTTGCATTTCCAGAGTAGTTGTTGGAAGCTGATGCGTCGCCTCCAGGTAGCTGCTGAAGGATCAGGGAAAAGTTTTCCATCATTGCATTCCTTTGTCGCTCCAGGGCTTCTTCGAGCAAGATTTTGATAGGATCTCCTGCTCCCTCGTATCTATTTTCATCTACCATGGGAGGCTATTGGGATTTGTGAGGCTGCTCTTGCAAACGTTCGACCTGTTCAAGCCCTAACTCCTTATATCCCGACCTCATTGGGGACATGTAATGAAAAAAAGAGAAAAAGAAGACTTCTCCGATATCACTGGTCTGAATTTAAATAGGAATACAAAAAAATATAGATATAACCATAAATATAGAGATGAAACAGAAATAATACTTTCTTTCATTAATGTAAAATACTAAAATATGCTTACAAACAGAAATGGAAATAAACTAGCTAGTGTGATGGTAGCTTATCTCTGAGAAGATATGTTGCGACTACATGCCTCTAAACCATCTCACAATGAGTCTCAAAGGCCTATTTATTATTGAGAAACAATGGAAAACCCTAAACATACAAAAACCTAACGCTAGGAGATGAAACACCAAACTGTGAGCCTCGTTTGGGTAAATTGGTACATCAACTTCTCGGGGTCATAACTTTGGCATACTATCTCTGTTTGACGTGCATAATAACTCATTAGAAATATCTATATAAGGACTACAAGTTTGGGAAGAGCAGCATCAATCCATGACCCCTTGTTTCTCCCAGGTTTCCAAGAAAACGTCGTTTAGGGCATCAAAACGGCGCTAGAAGTTCAAGACCCGAAAAACTGCTAAAACTAGTAAATTGTGCTACAATTAAGGAAACTGAAAAACTGAAAGAGACAATTGTGGGGTCAAAGTGGGATACGTGGGTGGCCACAAACATCTACCTGGATAATTCTTCCCCCCTTAGGAAGCAATGTTCCCCATTGTGTTGAGTTCTCCATCTGCTGAACTCGGTCGCTTGTGAGTTGTTCTACAATCTTTGATATGTCCAATAATGGTGGGAAGAATGGTCAAGGAAGGTCCACATTGAACACTTGGTGCAAGTGAAGGAATGAGGGAATGTTGTGCTCCAAATAATTGTTTCGCACAAACTCCATAATGGTGTAAGAACCATAATGGAGTGGTCTAAACTTCTGATGGGCTCTTATAAGGAATTCTTTCTGCAGACGCAACCAAACTTTTTTGCCCACTTGAAACTTGTGTGGTGCCTGATGCTAATCATGTCGCTACTTGTACTTGGCAATTTCTAGAATAGGTGTTCTAGAAGTCAGATCAGATGAATGCTTGACCTAACAGTGCAATGGTACCCCTGTTGGTCAAGAGAAGATGTTCATGTGTTCTTTCATGACCGTATCCATCTATTGCTGCTCCATGGAGGAACCCTTCATAGGGGTCATGGATGTGGCTAGGATCTTCCCCTTACTTTGGGAGTGAACTAGAAAAACAATGGATTTCCTAGTCTAAGAGACGATCTTACTACATTTCTTAGTAGAGATCAAAGAGGTGGTGGTAGGTGGGACTATCCCCAGTATCCTATATAATGAATTGCACGAAGAAATAATAATAGAGCGAGGCCTTGACTCATACATAGCATGTCGCCTCCAAAAGCATGGCTGGCCTAATAATACATCACAAACATTGAGATTTGCAACATCACACAATACCTCATCTGTGAAGGGCTTGATGTTGTAGGGAAGGCGGCACTACTGGCGGACTCAGAGATCTCGTCCTTGGTGAAATCACCTAGTAATGTGCGGTTGTAGGTGTGGTGTAGTTAGTAGTCCCAACTGCTTCACAATGACTACTGAAATGAGGTTCTTGTGGCTGCCACTCTTGACAATGAGTTGCAGCGGCGAACCCTTCACTCACATTTGTGAGTAGAAAAGACACCCCCCCTCCTTTGGATTTTTGGGCTCATTCTTCTGGATCTTTGTAGTGGAAACAACTGCATTGGGCTCGGCATTAATGATATTCTTCCCTTTACCATTCCCCTTGTTGTGTTCTGACTCAGGGTCCGATCATGTACCTGATTCTAAAGCCTTCAACTCAGCCACTAGCGACGGCTTGGTCTAACACTCACTTGTCTTGTTAGTGGGGCTCTTGTGGAACTCACACCACTTTCCTGTGTCCTTATTTGACTTCGTGGTTTTGTTATTTTCCTACAGCTTCAATGAGTTGTCTTGGGTCACCACACCTTGGCTTTGTCCTTTGGTCTTAAGATTTGCAGATCCAAAGTCCTACTTCCTCTGTTTAAACTTCTGCTCGATCTTGATAGCAGATCGGTACATTGTGTCAAGCAAGGAGATGTTCAAGAAATCTCGAGCAAGGAGATGTTCAAGAACTCCATCTCGTATTGGATGTACCTATGTAGGAAGCCACAATATTTGAGTACCAAATACAGCTCAAAATCCTTGATACCCAACTGTGTGTGAAGGGTATGAAAAATATTTGTGAACTCTGGCACATCTTGGTCCCTTCCCTGCCGCAGCATGGTCCACTTTATGTATTTGTCCTCATAGTTTTTGACAGGGTAATACTTCTCCCTGATGGCATCCTAGAATGAATTCCAAGTGGGTGTGGCTGAAAAAAGTGACCTTGTACTTTCATCATTTTTCTCACAATAGGTTTCCCACCAGTTTTTGGCGTGGGAGGCTACTTTGAGAAGTGCAAAAGTGACCTTTTCTTGTCTGGAAAAATCATCAACAAAAAAATACCCATATAGTAGATTTAACCATTTATCTATGGCATCTTCATTTATCTAACCCTTAAAGGATGTGGCATTTCCAGAGTAGTTGTGGCAAGCCGATGCATCACCTCTGGGTAACCGCTGAAGGATCTAGGTAAGGTTTTACATCATCGTGTTCCTTTGTCACTCAGGGGCTTCTTTGAGCAATATTTTGATAGGATCTCCTGCCCCCTCATCTTTCTTTTCATCCCCCATGTGAGGCCATCAGGATTTGTGAGGCTGGTCTTGCAAAGGTTCGACCAGTTCAAGCCCTAACTCCTTATATCCCGACCTTGTTGGGGACATGCAAAGAAAAATAGAGAAAAAGCAGACTGCTATAATACCACTAATCTGGATTTGAATAGGGACGCAAAAAATTATAGATATAACCATAAATATAGAGATGCAATAGAAATAATACTTCATTTCATTAATGTAAAATATTGAAATATGCTTACAAAGGGAAATGGAAATAAACCAACTAGGGCGATGGTAGCTTATCTCCAAGAAGAGATGTGGTGGCTACATGCCTATGAAATGTCTTACAATGAGGCTCAAAGGTTTATTTATTGTTGAGAAACAATGGAAAATCCTAAACATCCAAAAACCTAACCCTAGGATATGAAACAACAAACTGTGGGCCCTGTTTGTATAAATTGATACATCAACTTCCCGGGGTCATAACTTTGGCATACGATCTTCGTTTGACGTGCCAGATAGCTTGTTAGAAAGATATATCTGAGGAATACAACTTTGGGAAGAGCAACATTAGGTCATGGCCCCATGTTGCTCCCAGTTTTCCCAAAAAACGTCATTTAGGGCCTTAAAACGGCTCTGGAAGTTCAGGACCTGAAAAACTGCTAAAAGTAGTAAATTGTGCTACAATTAAGGAAACTAAAAAATTGAAAGAGACATTTGTGGCGGTTCAAGTGGGATAGGTGGGTGGCCACCAACATCCACCTTGATCATTCCTCCCCACTTAGGAAGCAATGGTCCCCATTGCATTGAGTTCCTCCATTTGTTGAACTTGGTCCCTAGTGAGCTACTCTTCAATCTCTCATGTGTCCAGTAATGGTGGGAAGCATGGTTGAGGGTGGTCCACATTGAGCACTTAGTGCAAGTGAAGGAATGGGGGAATGATGTGCTCCAAAGCATTGTTTCCCACAAACTCAGTAATGGTGAAGAACCATATTGGAGTGGTATGGACTTCTGATGGGCTCTTGTAAGGCATTCTTTCTACAGATGCAACCAAAATTTGTCGCCCACTTGAAACTTGTGTTGTACTTGATGTTGATTATGTCGCTAGTTGTACTTGGCATTTCCCATAATAGGTACTCTACAAGTCATATCAGATGAATGCTTAACCTGACAGTGCAACTGTTTTGGAGAATTTTGTATCTATGGATAAATACTAATTCCCTATATAAGTAGTTGTATCTAGAACAACAATTTAAATTGTTTTAGACTTTTCCTATAAGAAATAAATAAGATGAGAAGATAAGAAGACCTACTTGTATCTTTTCTTTCCTCTCGTATCCCTTGTATCGATCCTATCACTCCTTCCCGTACTTAATACGCTTGAGAAGTACCTTGTAAACACAATAGAAAACAAAGAACAAATCAAAGCACACGATCTATTGAATATAAGTGAAAGGAATCAGATACAATTCACACATATAAGCATTATGAAACAATACAAACATATGGGAAAAAGTTTCAAACACTTTATTAGATAGAAGAAGGAAACATAACCATTGGTGTCTGATTCAAAGCCATTCCTCCAGCTTGGATCCCATCCACATCACATCAAAAGCATGACAAACTTGTAGCATTATAATACTTGCTTCAAAGCCAAATCTCATAGCATCATTATTTCCTTACAATTCAACATAATCCAACCCGTGATCACTTAGATGAGTGGTCAATTTATAGGAAGATGAAGGAGGTTTTGTCATAAATGGTGGCACTAAATGGCCTTCCATACTTAGAATTAGTTCCATGGAGGAAGGGATGAAAGGATAGGATGCACCTTAACTCATTCCTCATCCATTTTCGAGCTCATAGGAGTTGATAAGTGAGGGAACCTTCTAGATGACTCCAAAATATAAGAATATTCCCCAAACCCTATGTGAATTTTGCTCATTCTTTCCCAATAGAGGTTAAAGGAAGCCTAAGTGCTCTATAGAGCACCCTGGCAGTGGACTCAACTACTCTGCAATGCACCTTTACAAGGGCTTACCTGCGCTGGTCCCTCTAGAGGTTGTTTCTGGATGTCTTTAAGTCATGAAACTGTCTGGGAAGGAGGCATTCAAAGGGGTGACTTGTTTAGGCATGAAGCAACTGAAATTAGGGTTTGATGAGCCCTAAAACACTAATCTGGATGTTGGGATTTGATTTGCCAAAATGGATGTGTAACACTTTCCCCCTAAAGCATGAAGTCAGAGAAATGTCAATCTCAAATGAAATGAATTACGATGACATGAGGAGGTATCAAAGTGGAAGGTGACCTGCATCAATTACAATACATATATCATGATATTTTATTTTACATGAATCGTTGAGGAAAGGCATACCCATGCTCAACTTATAAACTTTCATTACATGTACATAAATAGTTGTCTACAGATATAGACCCATGATCAGAATGACCATCATTGTAAAGCCCTTATACATATGATTTAGTACTCCTGAAATCGTAGCCCGGATGGATGAAACTAGATCTGGGGTCTTCTATCTCGTTCAATCATTCACTCAAGTATGAGTCTAACCATGTGAATATGTAATCTAAAGTCAAATATGGGAAGACACCATCTGATTACTAGCCAATGATAAAATATGTTAACATATGTGAGAGAAATCAATGATAATCGTAATGATCGTCAAGGTATTGTAGTACATTCTACATGGTGTGAATGGAATATTTCATGTCGAACGCCATACAAAGTCTTTCAGTCGAAGGCCATTGATGTATGCCTATCGCTGGAAGCGAGAAACCTACCATTGATGTATGCAAGCCTCAAGGTACTGGAAGGGTGTTTCTAAGTCAACTTCCTGGATAATGAGCTGATGTCAACAAGAAGTGACTTGTCACAGGAGGGCCTTGATGTATCCCACATCAATGACATGAAATGAGCGTAGTGATTTTTGAGATGGAATTTGATTGACGACGCAAGGTTCAGGAATGGCGACCATGAAAATGAAGGTTTATGGTATTGCAAAGGATGGATTTTGATTGAATGACTTCTCTTAAACATGTTGGCAACACTGAAATGAATTGGTAGAATTGACCCATAACAAAGTGATGGATGGTATGATAGATCAATGATGTGATAACCATGAAGCTAATAACTCAACCCAGATTGTCACGGTGATGGAGTGAAAGTGTCATGTTCAAGAGCGACCGACTACCATAAAGTGGTTTTCCCCTTTTTCCCATTTTTCCCTATCATTGTTGACTAGTACCTCTTTATTTTTATCAATCTTGAGGAGGATAACATATGCTTGTCATATAATTTCAACCTTTGAGCGAATCCATCGTTATTTGATGTTTTAACGAGTCTAGTGAAGGTAAAACTCGGTCTTGTCTAGATGGACAAGTTTGTTGCTATTTGATGTTTTAACGAGTTTAACGACAAAGATAAATCGGTCCTTTTCATGTTTAGAGAGTTTTAAAAGGGACAAAAAGAAAACTCCACAAGTTCGTTTTTGTAAATTAATCTCTCAAGCCTGAAAAAGCGTAAAATAATACAAGAGAGGCATTTTTTCCAATCCGTTAACGAGCTAGGAAGGATAAGCACTCAATAATATTTTCATGTTTAGAGAGTCTAAAAAGAGGTTAAAGAGGACTCCAAAGGGGTTTCCTTTTCATTTTTGACAGAGCTCGAAAAAGAGATAAAAGTGTGCTCTGTTGTCAAAGGTACAATTTACAATCGAGCATGTTGAATTTTCTAAGTCAGTTGCAAAACCTACTCGAAACACCATCAAGTGGATTAAAAATATATGTTTCATAGGCAAAAATAGGTAAATACTAATGTTTACTTTGATCAATGAACATGAAATAAAAATAAAACAAGTTTTTACCATGACATTTTTACCATTTGGAACTTACCGTTTAGTTTTGTGTCTGAGCTTAGTTTTTACCTCGATCTTCACCAGCTTATTGTGAGAGATTTTGTGGACCATTTCGCAAGCCCTCCAAGCTAGGTAGGAATTAAACCTCTCTACTTTCTTTTCAAGTCATTCTTTTGTCATTTCATGCAAGTTTTAGGGTTTTTTGGGGCCCCTGGGGTTTCATTTTTTTCCCTGGGATTAGCGCAGGCTTTCACATTGAAAACTGCATTGAAGAGCACCCAGATAGAAGGTTGCATACTCTCCAGTGCACTATCTCTATGCATGGGCTGCACTGGACGAATTTCCCAAGTTTGATCTAGTTGTATGCTCCAAAATTTGTCCTGTTTTTTGCATGGAAAGGATCCTAATTAATATTATGATTATGTTTCAGGCTTTCACCGGATCAGAATTTCAATTACATGGCAAACAAGTGAGCATGAAGAAGAAGACATGGTTTCCCTAAATAATCTGGGTACAGTTGAGGCCCTCAAAAACTACGGGTTACTAAAATACTTTAAGTTATCTGGAATGAGGTAGCAAATAGAACTACTATAGTTCCTTGCTCATGCATGGGATCTGACATATCCAAATTTTCACATTAGGGACAAGATGGTCCCTATTACCATTGATGATATTTACTTTCTTACTAGACTGTTGAGGCGAGGTGCCCCCATCTCATTTTCTGGATTTGCCCGTGGAGGTGAATAGGTTGTTAGAAAATTATATATTACAGAGTAATGGAACACATAAAATAGAGTAGAAACATAAACACAGAAAACGCATAAAACTAGAGAGACACGGATATACGTGGTTCACCCAGTTTGGGCTACGTCCACCCCAAATAGCCAATCCTTCCTTTCTATTATCCAACAAAATGAAGAGACACAACCTACAACAGATCTGTTGTAATATCCTATGTTTTCCCTCAAAGTCTCACCTCTCTGTTTCTCGCTCAGAGAATACACATCTATTTCACAACCTCAATACAATGCCCTCATACAAAGAGAAGGGTTGCCTTCTAGGGAAAAAAACCCTAAACTAAACATAAGTTCTACCATCAGATCATTTGCTTAATGAACGACCCAGATTGACTAGAAATTACTATACTTTTACAAGGCAATTTTACATATGTTTTTAGCTTCGGGGTCACTGGCCCCGAAACCCCCGCCAGGGGACCGCTAGCCCCCGAACCCCCTAGCCGGGGGGATTGGCCACCCTGAACCCTCGCGAGGGGGACAAGTCCCCCCCACCCCCCCCCCCCCCCCCCATGGAGGGGTGTACAAACTTCCTGGGGTATACGTTTGACTAAAACGAAGAGCTCTAAATAATCATGCTCCACACCCAACAATCTCCCACTTGGAGAATGATTGTAGCAACTCCACCACTGCTTCATTTGCTAGAAAATGACTTCTTTTTGGACTTGGCTGTTTCTCATCTTCATCGTCATCCTTGAAGACCAATTGAAACTGAGCATATTCTCAGTTTGTCCCTTGTTACAACTTTTATTACCATATCTGTAGGATTCTAGCTAGTGTGTATCTTTTGCAGCTTCAACTCTCCATCTTCCAACACTGATCATATGAAATGGTACTTGAGCTGTATGTGTTTAGTCCTGGAATGAAATGTTGAGTTCTTCGCAAGATGAATGGCACTTTGGCTATCACTGTATAACATGCCCATATCATGCTTCTTACCCAATTCACCCATAAACCTTTGTAACCAAATCATTTCTTTACTAGCCTCTGTAGTAGCAACATACTCTGCTTCTGTTGTTAAAAGTGCAACAACGCTTTGGATTTTTGAAACCCAACTAACAGTTGTTCCACCTACAGTAAATACATATATTATAGTGCTCCTCCTGTTATCTCTTTCACTTGCCATATCTACATCAACATATCCCTATAGAGAAATGTTTGAACCACTAAAGCATAATGCTTGATTTGTGGTACCTTTCAAATATCTGAGAATCCATTTCACTGCCAACCAATGTTCCTTTCCTGGATTGTTCATGTACTTCCTTACAACTCCCACTGCATGTGCAATATCGGGCCTTGTGTATACCATTGCATACATTAAGCTTCCATCTGTTGATGCATATGGAACTTTAGACATATAATCCATGTCTTCTTGGGTCTTTGGGCACATTTCCTTACTAAGTTTGAAATGGCTAGCAAAAGGTGTACTAACTAGTTTTTCATTATGCATATT